>JAMZAV010002693.1:0-159721 GCA_024449915.1 Sweltsa coloradensis
CACACCATGCAGGTCCTCCTAACCCGCAGGGCACTCTTTATCAAATTTCCCAAATTTATCAATTTAAAATCATTTTTAAAAAATTATAAAAATAATTATAAATTTTAATATTTTATAATTTTTTTTTTTAGGGGGCTGGACCGGAGTCGAGCCCGAGACCTTTCTTGAAACAGAGATTAACCTGTCAACTTTAAAAAGGCAAATTAAAATGAGAAAAAATTTAAACAGTTAAAAATAACATCCCAACCCCGTGACAAAAATTTCTACAAACTAAAAAATTTATAAAATACAAAAAAACATTACGAATAAAACATATTTTTTGGGGTACATAAAAAACATAATAATGGTGAAGATTTCAAAATTTATCCGTTTTTATTATTAAAATACTTGTACTTAGTGTTTTTGGGGCTTAAATGTGTGTCTATTGAAAAAAATTTTATTTTTTACCCCTAAGGCCCCCGCGCCAGAAAAGTATTGCAAAACGCATGCAGTTTAAACAGAGTACGTTTCAGGGAGCCACGCAACATCAGAGTGGGTTTGGGGGTGCTGTGTACCGTATTTTGTTGCGTTAAGCCACGTTTTGCGTAATGCGAGGTACTTTCGCTAGAGGAGAGCATTTAGACCAAAAACATACGGGGAGACTCAGCCCCTGACAGGCCCAAATAGTTTCACCCGATTTGTAGGAGATTCGTACTCGTTAGGAACACAAACAGTAATTTTTCCCTTTGAGTTTTTTTCAATAATTTTTTTACATATTTTACATTATTTTATTATTACAAATTTTTTCATTTCCCCCCCTTGGGGTTAGAAGTTTTTGGTTGGAACTGGGACTAAACTGAAAAGGGGAAACCAAGCACGGGTACGGCAGTACCCCCAAAAGGGGAGCGAACTTCCCTTTAAACAATAGTTAAAAAAAATGGTCAATTGTTTAACTCTCTGTCCCCATATTTTTTTTTCCCTGTAAATAGGTTATTTTAAAACAAAACCAAATTTTAGTTTTTGGGATTTTTTCTAAGATTTTTTTGTATATTTTTAATTTTGTTTTCATGGTTTATAAAGGAATTTTGGGAAATTTTGGGTTTTGAATGAAAGCTACATTTTAAGGGTTTTAAAAATAGGTTTTCCCCAAATAAACCGGGGAATACTATAAAGATATATCAAATTTTTTCCCGGGATAAAACCCCAATTTTTCCCTTTTTTTTTAGCTGTTTTTTTTGGGGGAATGTCTATTTTCAATCTTCCCCTAAAAAAAGGTTGGGTACCAAATTTTTTACCATTTGGGATGGAAAAAAAAAATTTTTAAAAAAAATAGAATTTAGTTTAAAATTGGAAAAAAACCCATTATTAACAAGGCAACTTGTATCCTCATTAGTGAATATTACTTCCCTTTATCTAGAATATTCTAGAAAAACCCGGGAGTCAATTTCATTCAAAGAAACTCATAAAGTTATTAAAGTCACATATCATTTCACAACAAAAGCGCTGGAAAAAGGGAAAAGGGGATTGTTTTTAAATTTTCGGTGCAATTTGTTTTTTAAAAAGAAAGTCTTTTTTTTAAAAACCCCAAACCGGGGGGCCAATAAAGGGCCCTTTTATTTTGAAGTCCCCTTTCCTCACTTGGGGGGCTTATGTAGGGTTTTTGTTTTGTATCCAACCAACGAGGGAAAAGAGACTGTTTTGAAGTTTTTACACGAGGTAATCGAGTTTTTCAAATCAGACAAAAGCTAACACAATTAAACTATAGGTTGGTTTTATTTTCAAACCGAATGCCCAAATTTTGTAATTTCTAACCAAAAAAAAGATTCCCTTGAATCTCCGAAAATTTAAGGGTTTTTTCCCAAATTTTAAATGAAAAAGTTCGGCTTCGAGCTAGTACATCGGGAGTATTTCGGTTAGGCCCTACTCATTAAAGGGTTAAAATTTAAATTAATTGAATTTTCCCTATAAAAACATAGTTTTGTTGCGAGAGAAAAAATTCTTAAAATAAGCACGGGGTCAAAAATTTTATCAGTTTTTTGTAAAATTGGTTTTTTCTTTCAACATAAACATTGGGTTTATAGTGTTTGTTTTTCCCCCACAGGGTTAAACGTGTTGTTATCTTGAGGGGTTCAACGTAAAAAATTAAATTTTTAAAGGGTTTATAAAATAAATTTTTCTTGAGCGAGAAAACTTGGGGTTTTAAATTTGGGAAATTTTTTCCATTCCCCCATAGCATAAAAATCCTGTCCGTTGTGAACTATAGTCCCTCAAACGTTGATTATGGAAACAAAAAGGGGCTCGTCACCAACAAACCCAGCCAAATAAAAAATTGAAGGAAAGTAAAAAAACCCAAAGCCTTTCGTCCCTTTTTAAATGAATGGGGAAACTAAAAGTTTTAATTTTTTTTTTTTCCACGCTTTTGCCCGTTAATAAAAAAGGTGATTTAAAAGGGGTTTTTTTTCCACCGCCTAATGAGGCCTCATGCAAATTTTTCATTCACCACCCCCAAACCCTGATGGGGAAAAAAACTAAAGTAAAAAAAACAAATAAAAAACAAACAAGAAATTTTTTTAAAAAATTTAATTACCCCCCCCAACATCCCCGGTTACAAAAAACAAAAAAGAACCTAAAAAACCTCCTCTCCATAAACGCGACATAAAACCCAAAGCCAAAAACGAAATTTTCGAAGATATGAAAAAGATTTAGCAAAAGTTTTTTTAAAAAACAATCGGGTAAAAGGCGTGGAGAAAACGAGCATCATCTAGAATTCAACAAGGCTTTAGTTTTAAAAAGCATCGAGTAGAAGAAATTACGAGGGGGTGGGAAGAGTATTTATAGCCTTGTTGGTGAACGAAAAGGGAAATATATTAAGAATTTTGGAAACGGGAAAAAATGAAAAAACCGAAAAGTGAATGATCATAACCTGGGAAGAACTAACTCAAAATTTAGTTCATGGTGTAATGTGAAAGAAAAGCTTTCCCCCTGAGCCACCCCGAAATACAAAGCGTGTAGTACAAAACGCATAAAAATGAGGTTTTTTCAATTTTTAAATTTTTCATCTGACGAAAGTGTTTTTAGATTAGGGAAAACAATCGCCTCGTTCACATGTTGTAACATTAGCGATAAATATGAAAACAACCAGATTAGGTGCTCAGCGTTAAAAATGTGAGGCTTTATTTTAGAAAGGGAATATCAACTTTATACAGAATATTTTAGCCTCGGTTTAACTCGAAAAAAAAAAAGCGGGAAATTTGGGGCAAATATTAATTGCCCCTGAAAAAGGGAGTGGGTCAAGATGTCCTTAATGTTTTTTTGGGTTAAAGAACGCAGACTTTAATTTCACTTTGGCCCGAGAAAAAAAAAGCTCGGGTTTTTTTTTTTGTTTGTTTTCTGTCTGTTTGTTCGCTCTCTACCCGGGGAAACGGTATAGCTCTTAATGAAAAAGGGGGGACCTTCGAAATCTTGATCTCCCAAATTTTTAGGGACAATCGAAGAAAAAATTTCTTATGAAAATTTGTACTTTCTTCCTTAAAAAAGAAGTGTTGTTTTAAAGAGTAGGTAAATATAGGTTACAGTTTGCATTTCTTAAAAAAAAAATAACCGTTCTATGTTAAAACTAACAACGTAAATAACTTTGAGAAACTCTTTTTTAAATGGCATTGTAACTACGCCATTAACCTAATTCCTACTCAAAGAAAGACATTCGAAATAACAGTTTTCCAATAGATTGAACTTTACTGCATGTATAATAAAATATATTTTTAAAGTGATCGATCATTTTGACATTAAGTAAGAGATGTGAAAATACATGTCAGAATGTTTTTAAATTTAAATAACCTTTCTCAATCAGCCCACAAGTGATCAATTTGGCCACAAGTTTGTATCAACAGTTACTAGTAAAACAGTCTATGCATGAAATGGTGCCTATCTTAACAAGACCCCAAAGCACCCATTTCATGAATCGAAAAGTAAATAGAATTTGTTACTTAGTAATTAGTTAATGTTGTTTTACGGCACTCAACAGTAGAGTTATCAGTGCCCATGTTCAATTGTATTGGAATCATCCAAATTTTCTATTTCCTAATTGTGGATTACCACCATGTTTTCTTATTTCCAAATGAAGGAACGTAAGGGAAGACGAGGGGGGTTATGGGGAAGGGATGAGGATGTTCGATAGGAGGGGTTTAAAACTGGGTGGGAACGGAAAATGCTCGTTGCAGAGAGGGCCGGCAATATGGAGAAGAAAAAATAAAAGAAGAAAAAAGGTATTAGAAAGGCTGTGTGAATGAAAAAAGGTGTGATAAAAGTTGCGCGAGAGCTCTCTCTGCAACACGCACCCCAACCGGCCAGAGCTCGCCCTTAGTTTTGGGGAATACACTACTCCCCTACTCAGGACAAACCACGGGACGTAGCGATTGGACTTTGAAGGCCCAATTTTTTTACTCATGCATAAATAGAATTAAAAACCCTTTTAATGACATGTCACCTTTACAACCAACAAGATCTAGAATTATCTATAATATTATTTAAACTTTCAAATCCATTTTTAAACACCACAGAAGACATGTAAGATATATTGAACTATAGGCCGTTTCGCGAACGCTTTTTCCAGTCGCGGTTGATGGATGAGCTTTTTTGATTGACTATTTCTGTCCAATGATTACTTATTATTTTGAATGCCCGGGGATCTCATTACTTTTCCAAATTCCATTGCAAATTATTTTACGATTACACCTACGGGATTTGTTTCCCGACTAACCAAATCGGAAACATCTCATGTAGTTATTGACACGATTAGCCCCTGTTTTTCGTTACTGTTGATTATTGAAATAGAACTAATTCATGTGATTATGGGATTAGACTGGACCTGCCTTGATAAAACGTACGCCGAGAAAACGTGGCTGCATAACTTATTTTTACGAATAGTTTACGAATGTCGTCAACTTGCAACATCAGCGCCGATTTTGAAAGTTGGGCCGTGTTGAACTTGCACGCAATTTAAAGGCTCCCTTTACTTATAGAGGGCGTCGTGATTATCGACTCACATGACTATAGGTCAGATTTCAAACGCGCCAAGCAATAATTCTCGCTCGTTTTAATTACCGTACTATAGAAGAGCACGAACTCACACAAACTCGAATCTCGCGGAAACACAGAGAAATAAATCGCGTATATTTAAAGTGATTGTTTTCCGTTGAAAGAACGCTTTTAAAACGAATAAAAAAAACGGCATAGGCCTATACAATTCGGTCAAGGTCAAAAAGGTTATGTAAGGTCAGGTTGCTTTGATAGAAAAGTTTCAAGTTGAAAAAAAAGATTCGAACGAACGCGAATATTTTTCATAATTACGTTTTAAAAAAAAATTTGTTTTCGTTTTAGTGAAATCTATTAGTGTATTGATAAAATGGTCTGCCATTAAAATCTTTTTTTTTAACTGAATATAATATTGCGCCTACATTAATGTTAGCACATTTTTGACGGCCCCGGGGTAGAATACCACTTAAAATATTGGTTGCTATATTCTGTAATGGTGGAGGTGCCGGGTCCTGAAATTCTAAACTTTCTTGGAAAATAACCACTTCCCCTATACCAAACCGAGTCACCAAACACGTTCGTTATCATCCTTGCTGAAGAGAAAAAGTTAACGAAAAACTCACATCTTTCCATCGTGGGCTGTCGTGAGACGTGACACGAACAAAAGGACGGACATACAGAAAAATGGTTCATGTGGAGCTTAACACCCGATACAAATTATTTATATTGATAAAATCGCAAATTTAATGCAATTTTTCATTTGGGTTTATCAATTTCTATCACGTATAAAAAAGAGTTTACTAAAAACCCCCAACCCCTTTCCTTCAAATTAAAAATAAACGTTGAAAAAGCCATGTTTATATTTAAGTTAAAATGTGGTTCTTGATTTTATTTCTGTATGCCAGTTGACTAATGCTCGTCACTAATTAAGCGCTTTATTACAACTGAAGTAATAAAAAAATATAACGTGTTACTCTCGTACGTGTTCTCCTTAAAATATTCCTAGATCGTTGACTCATCTCTTCTCGGGTTCGTGAATCTGTGTTAAAATACCAGAAGAAAACTGCAGAAAGTTTTGCTAGACAAAAATAATTAGCTTACTTACTTAGTAGGAGATAACTTTTTGTAAGTGTAGCAACAGACAACGAGGGCAACCGTATCAGCAGTTTAACCATGTCAGCTAGGTCGAAAATTATACGATCGATATCCCAAACCCACATTCTAATCCTGATGCTGTTTTATACTGATGGGGGGTTTTGCCGAAAAAACCGGTAAGTAAGATTATTATAATTATACCCTCTGTGATGGACGGGGGTTTACAAGGTTACTTATTAACACTTAAAGGAGGAAATTAATTAAGTAAATATAACACCCATACAGATTGTATAAGACAAAAGTTTTCAGCCAGTACCGAGAACGAAGGCCTACTTAACATACTAGTCTCCGAGAAATTTTTTTAAAGGAACAGTGACTTTAATTCTTTCTTCAAAATATTCCGGTATAATAACCTCCGCAGATGTTTGGACAAGAAACCTATACCTAAATGAACAAATTCGTACTGCCTTTTAACGATTGTCATCTTCCGAAGTTAACAAAATAGACGTCGCGCAAAAACGCATGGCAACGGTTTGTTTAAATTTCCAGATGGCAGTGCCCATGCGATCAAGTATCCCTTACTTTTAAATAACAGCTATTATTACACGCAAATCTGCTAATTCTAATGTGTTCGCGAGTGGGTTTTAATTGCGTGGCAACAGTTTGTTTTAATCCAAGATGGCACGCCCATGCGACCTAGTTATACCTTTAATTTTTCACAGCGTATTATAACAGCAAAATATTCTATAATTCTAAATATGTTCACGAGTTGTAGCAAATGGGGTGGCAAGGGGTTTTTTAAAAATCCAAGATGGTAGCACCCTGCGACCTTAGATCCCTTGACTTTAACAGCGTTTTATTCCCAAGGGGTTTAAAAGGAAATACAGAAAAATTAGGGGTTTTGTGGTAAGGGCTAAATTTTGGATTTTATCTCAGAAAAACAAAATAAAAAAATTGCCTCGAGGAGCCATAAAAAAAATCCTCCGGTTAAGGGGGTGGAAGGGGTGAAAAATGGCTTTTTTTCAAATATAAAAAAATTCAAAAATCAAACTAAATTTGATCCAAATTAACAAAATTATTTACATATTGAAATAAAGTCCAAATTTTAATAAAAAAATATATATCCCATATTGTATTAACCAATTTTGCACCCTTTGTCTTTTTTCACAATTTACCCACTCTGCTGGGAGGATTAGCCTACCAGTTAGGGGTTAAGTGATAGGGCTGTGAATTTTTGTCTAAAACTCAGAAAATGATCTAAAAAAATTGGCCCGAGGACCCCTCAAAAAATTTGCTTGCTTATGGGAAAAAGGGGGGGTGTACTAAAAGGGGTTGATAAAACTAAAATAAAGAAATCCTATTCAAATTTTATATTTAAAACGCCTATTAATGTGTATTGTAGATTAAGGTCAAAAACTTTAATTTTAAAAAAATTAAAATTTCACCATATATGTAAATCTGGTCAGTTATGCGCCCTTTTCCCATTTTTTCAAAAATTTTCCCTCAATATTAGAAAGTGTATCGTGCGACCACTTTTTTTCACAAATTCTCCTATATTACGAATTAGGACGAAAACAAGATTTTTGTGATGCTTTGGGTTTCATTTTTTTTTTTTTCTCAAAGGGACTTTGATCTCATTTTAACAAATTCACTCAATTTTTAAAAAAAGTGTATCGTGTGACCACTCTTTTGTTCAAAAATTTGGCCCCTGTAAAAAAAGGATAAAAAATTTTTTTACACCTTAGGTACGTTTTTACTCAAGGACTTTGACCCCCTTTTAACAAATTCACTCAATTTTAACGAAAATGATCGTGTGCCACTCGTTTTGTTCAAAATTATGCCTATTATAAAAAAAATTTAAAAAAAAAGTTTTTTTTAAAACCTTTGGGCAGTTTCACTCAAGGGCTTTGACCCCATTTTTCAAAAGTATTATACAAAGTGTATGACAAAAACTTTTTTCGTCCTAATTCGTATTATTGGATAAATTTGAGACAAAACGAAATTTTATCACATGAAGACTTTTGTTAATATTAGTAACTTTTGAAAATGGGCAAAAAATCCATTGAGGAAACTGTACCTAAGGTTTTAAAAAATTTTTTTTATAATTTTTTTATTAAAGGGATAATTTTGAAAAAAACAGTGGTCACACGACACACTTTCGTTAAATTGAGTGAACTTGTTAAAATGGGGGCAAAGTCCATTGAGTGAAACTGTACCCAAAAGGGGTTAAAAACCTTTTTTTTTTCCCCTTTTTCTTACTATTGGCATAATTTTGAACAAACAGTGGTCACACGATCCTTTCGTTAAAAAAAGGGGGAATTTGTTAAAAAAGATCAAAATCCATTGAGTAAAAATGTACCCAAAGCTCCAAAATTTTGTTTTCGTCCTAATCGTAATTAAGAATTTTTGACAAAAAGGTGGTCGCAGATACCTTTTGTATATTGAGGAAATTTATGAAAAAGGGGAAAAAGGGGGCAAATCTGATCAGATTTACATTAAAGGTAAATTTTTTAATTTTTTAAAATTAAATTTTTTTACCTTTAAACTACAAAACACATTTTATGGCGTTGTAAATATAATATTTGAATACGGATTTTCTTTTTTTTAGTTTTTCAACCCCTTTTTTTGTACACCCCTCTTTCTCCTTTAAGCAAGCAACTTTTTTTTTAGGCTCCTCGGGCCAATTTTTTTTTTTAGATCATTCTTCTAGTTTTTAGACAAAAATTCACAGCCCATCCTTAACCCGAACTGGTAGGGTAAACCTCCCCGCACAGGGGTAAATTTGTGAAAAAAGACAAAGGGGGGAAAATCTGGTTTTTTATACATAATTTGGTGTAATATTTTTTTTTTTTTAAAATTTGGCTTTTATCTACAATATGTATAATTTTGTAAACTTAGGATCAAAATTTGTTTGATTTTTTTTTTTTTTTTTATTTGAAAAAACCATTTTTTTCACCCCCCCCACCCCCTTAACCGGATGGGTTTTTTCATGGGTCCTCGGCAATTTTCTTATAAAGTTTGTTCTGATATCGTCCAAATTCAGCCCTCTACCACAAACCCCCAATTGTTGGCTAACCGCCTACATTAAACACAATTCCCCTTATTCTAAATGTGAGTGTTCACGAGTTTCAACTGCGTGGCAACGGTTTGTTTAAATCCAAATGGCACGCCCGTGCGACCGTTCCCTTGAATTTTTTAAAATGGTATTTAACACAATATCCTACAATTCTTAATGTTTTTTCACGAGTATTTTATTATCTTTTTCCTTTCCCTGCCACACATCCCACGTAATACAGCTATACAAAAATTTTTTTTTAACTATCATTATTTATAATATTTACATTTTTTCTCCGATTGGCCACTATTTGCCCGCGGGCGATTGGTGATAAACATTAATTAAATTTCCCCTTCAAACATTTTATTTTAATACCCGTTTTTATAAGTTTTTCTCAAGCGAGAATCTTCGTTGAGCTTCGTCGTCGCCACAGGTTGTGGTTTACTTAAGATGTCTAGTTCAACTCACACAGTACGGTTTTTTAAAGTCAAGGCTGGCCTTTCGAACTTTAGCTCTTTAAACTTGGGATTTTATTTTGAGTCGCAAGTAACCATAAAGATTACATAAGTTATAGTTTTTCTTCCTCAAGTATCTAAGTTATAGATACCGATTGCTCAAATTCTCTAGTTCGTGAGGTCCGTCAGATCGATTCCACCACTTGCAAACATGACCCAAAATTTTTCCTAACTTTCCTTAATCATAGGCGAATTCCTGGGTTCTAGTTCTCCTACAGCAATGGATGTTTTTGCCCATCCTACATATCACATATATACAAAATGATTTTCTATTTAAAAAATGCTTTTCCTCTCATTAGTTAACGTCACTTCTGAAAGTGGTGCCTTGCTGAAACTTGCTTACTAAGCAACGGCACAGTAGATTTTAAGTCTGGGAGACGAAAGGTATTTTAACTAAAAAATATCACTACCAAATATCTGCCAACAAAAAAAACCAAATTTTTTTTGTACACTTTCATCACTAAACAGGAAAACAGGATTATTCAATTCAATGAAATTTGTCCGTAACATAATGATTGTATCCTTAATAAATAGATAAATAATAAATATAAATATGAATGTAAATACTTCACGTTTGTGTAGTGTCCGTGTGCGTTGTGTTTATCTTCTGTTATAGCTCCAGACAAAAGTTCTTACTCGTGAAACCAACCCGTACGGGATTCTATATCTCGCTGTTTAAACGTTTTGAGTGCCGGGGCATTGTTTTATGCGGGATATAGAGATGACATTGAGAGACATTTTTATCTTGACATTTTGACATGCGGAAATTTTTTCATGTTCACTAATCTTACTTATTTCGTCGTTGTCTAATATTACGTGTGGAAATGTGGTGCGTATGGAGGTCTTTCAAACAGTAAAGAATGCAAAAAGGGAAGGCTTACAGAATCGAGAGTATCTGATCAAATGTTTTTACCATTGGTATTGTAAAGTTCCTATAGTCAATGGTTCTACCTCTTAACAGATTTGTTTTATGGTATAAATGTAAATAATTACTCAATAAAAAATTAGGTACTTCAATATTTTTGCATATCTTTCACAATAAAAGGGTTTTTTTTATATAGCAACTAATTTTTTTAAAAGGAAAAAGAAAACGAAACCAAAAATTTTTCACAAACCTTTAAATACGAGTATAATAAGGGAAAGAAAAATCCCACATAAATTAAGATCTGGAAATAAATTATTTTTTATGTTGTCGCTAAAATCATTTTAAATATGTATTTTTTTTATTTAGATTTTAAAGGTACGCCAAGACTAGGGGAACGAATGGACGTGTTGATCAGCATAAATTTGGGGGTTTAATAGATGATATTCTTTGTTGTAGTATTTTTCGTAATTTAGACCTGCAAAAAGTTTCCACCACCCCCACTGAAATAAAAACCCCCTTAAATCGTTGGCAATAATCACTTTTTACTTACACGAAAACGTCCTCGTAAACTTCAGAGATTTTTCTCATTTCGTTATTTCCAGGCTCGCTGGGGCGAATAGTTCGCTTTTTGGCCCGTACAAAAATTTAAATTAAATTTGTATTTTAAAAAATCCGCATTTTGACTTTTTTTTTTGTCCCTGAAAATTGTAGTTTTTTTGGGGAAAGTTATAGTTTTTTATACGGCTTTCACATAATTTTTTTTGAATTGTACTGTCTGGTGAGGGTCCACTTGCTTTGGGGGCTTTTTTTTTCTACGCAGTACCTCAAAATTTTTTAATTTTCTGAAATAAAAAAAACTCAATGAAGTATGCTGCTTGTTACTCCAAACATTTCAAGGGTTTATGAGGCATTGACAGATGTGAATAAAAATATTTTAAAACATATTATTTTAGTACCGATATAGCACCTTTTTCTCAAATTTGTCCAAAAGTCATAATTACCAAAAACATGTTTTATTTCGAGTACCCATGGGTTTTTTTTAAAGTCATTTAATCCAATTTTTTATAAAACCATTCAAAATCATTAACGAGCGAAGCGAGCGTTTTTCCCTTTGACTCTGCCGGGAAAAAAAAAGTCACTGTTTTTTTTTTTTATTCTCGCCTAAGTTTGAACGGAGGTTCGGATCGGTTTAAAAATTTTTACCATCCGCAAGCTTCGTTCTGGATTGAAAAAGCCATTAGTTTTTGTGGGAAATCGTTCAAAAAAGGTTTCAAAAATAACATTAAAGTTAAACGAATTTTTTTTAAAAACTAAACTGCGACAAAATCTGAGGGGGCCAAATATTTTAGAATGTCCTCCCCCACGAATATGTTAATTTTTATTTTGATCCGATAAATAGTGTAGATGGAAAAATTTCATTTTAACAAAGTAAAGTTACCATGGCAACGATAAATCGCTAGAGGTTTTTGGCCCTATGCACTGCCACCTAGAAGTAATCAAAATACTATCGAGGAAGCATGTATTATTTTTTTCCCAAGATTAAAAAATATTTTTTCCCAAAAAATGATATCAAGGTCCTCTAGAGGGGCGGAGGATTTTACCACAAAGGAAGGTTTACCCCGGTTTACCCAAAATACCTTGGCAAAAATTTTAATAATTTTTTAAACATGGCCCCGTGGACAGCGACGTCGAAAAAATTTTAAAATTTTAAAAAATTGAAATGGGGGGTCTACTATAAACGTGCTCGCTTATAAACGCGTCCAACTGAGCTTTTTTCCTAGTTGATAAAAAAACAAAAACTTTTTTCTTTGAAGAAATTTTGTGAAGAATGTCTCTAAAAACTTCAGGCGGGGTTGCCGGTGGCGGATTAAAACCTGATTGCAATTGCAGCAAGGACTTTTGATCTGGTTTTAATTTAATAACACAAAAAAAAAACAAACAAAACCCCTCTAACTTTTTCCTCCTGTCGCATTGCACGCACACCACCACTCCTGCAACTAGATGTGAGTAAACTTCAGATGGATGGTATAGTGGATTATCTTGTCACATCACTCTCCCAAGTTGACTAGTCTTAACTTGTTCCCTAATCCGAATTGTTTTTTGCTTTCTATGATTAAAACGTTTTCTCTTGTAACAATTGTCACTTCGAATGCTATCAATTAAAACAAACCGGTGCTTGATGTCATTAAATTTAATTTGTGTGCCACACGGATTGCCTATCAGTTATCTATGATTTTATTGGGTGTCAGTGAATTCAACAGAAAATTACCTGAGCAATATAGAGCAATGGCAGCTTAAATTGGTAGAATTAAATTGTCTCTGAAACGGATACATGGTTTAATTATAAAGCTGAGATTAACATGGTTTGTTTAAACATGGAGTGGATTTTTATTTCTACATTGAATAAACTCTTTCTCCCATGCATTATAAAATATACGCTTCCGTTTGCGAGAATCTCAGGTTTATAGAATGTAGGCTATTGCACGTCACAACGCGCTGCCAAAAGTCAACACTGATTATTATAGATGCCTTATTTAAACTTCAAATTGTGGAGAAAATTGGAAGTAAGCATTTTGTAGACATTTCAAAATCATAATGACAAATAAATAAATAAATTCGTATTTAGTCGAGTCTGTCGATAACTGATTGTCAATGGGTGGATTGAAGCTTGACCAACTTGAGTTGAATATTTTTAAATATGAAACACGTATGTGGTCAAATTGCAAGTAGACACTTTAAAGATAGTGCAAAGAAAATATTCATCAAAATCATTCTATTTCTTGAGTAGAACCAAGACCAATCCCTAGTAAGTTTACAAATATGAACCGGGCTCGGGAATAAACTCAAAACACCAAAGTCAATTCACTAAGTTTAATAATTCAAAACGGTGTTGTTTTCTTTCATTCATGATTTAACTAACTTATTTTGTGCACAATTAATATATATACAAATAAATCTCAATTGATTTCTACTTTATTCTTGTTGGATGAGCGAAGCGAAGATTCCATTTCACTACACTGGAGAAAAAATCCGGAATGTTTTTTCTTCTTCTTTCTTTTTTTGTATTTTTGTGGTGTTTGTTAACACGATTCCGGCTGAACAATACTCCAATTAGATGAAATTTCTGGAGGCCTTTGAAATCTCTGAACTTAGAACTGGACTTTTTGAACGCATCGAAAAAATAAAAACTCGACTGATAACTCCTAAAATAAATCTTCGACTGATAACTCCTACATGCTTTATCTGATTGTAATGATTTTTATATAGAACCTTGATTTTATGAATTAATATATTCATGTGAAATTTGAGCGTAATCAAAAAATTATTTCTCATGAAAATCGCAGTTTTACGTTTTCTTTCGATTTTTTTAATTTCTCCGACTTATAACACCTATACATGCTTTACCCGATTGTAAGATTGTAATTATTTTTATACAGAACCTTAATTTTATAAATTGATATATTTGTGTGAAATTTGAGCGGAATCAAAAAATTATTTCTCATGATAATCGCAATTTTTCATTTTTTTCGATTTTTTAAATTTCTTCGACTTATAACACCGACATGCTTTATCCGATTGTAATGATTTTTTCACGGAACCTTAATTTTATGAATTAATATATTCGTGTGAAATTTGAGCGTAATCAAAAAATTATTTCTTATGAAAATCTCAATTTTACGCTTTTTTCGTTTAAAAAAAAATTACGCTCATCCAACAACGCGCCGAAAAAAGCGCTTTTGCAGGTTATGTTTTTTAAAAATTCCACGTCTCATCTCAATATACTGCAACAAGGCCTCGTACAGACGGAAGGCGCACATTAGACATGGTTTTGTTTCTCTCACCGTCTCATGATTCGTCTTTCATTTCTCGTTTCTCAATAACAAAATTCTGTCACTTTAGTATTATCTTTGTGTCTTAAAGCAACGCAATACAAACAAACATTGAAACATTCTCTTTGACTTACAAATTATATCTGTATGTGCATGACGTTGACTGTAGCGTTTTATTTATCGTTTTGACGTGTAAGTATATTGTTGTGCGCCAATAAAGAGACCATAATGGTTGTTAATATTTTAACGATGTTAAAAGATTATTAGTGGTTAGTTTGAATTGTAGTATACTCAACGAAAAGGATGGTATTTTCAAATGTTATAAAACTAGCCATATAACTTGACAGATTATTCTTATTTGACGCTTGCAACGTGCACATAATTGCGCTATTTGAATAGTCATTACGCAATCAATTTACGACAAGTTAAAAACGTTGTCATTGCCAATCAATTCGAGGGCGATCCATATTGACAGCCGAGGAATAAATCAACAACCAGGTTCCGGTTGTTATAAACTATGTTTTTCCTAACCAGATGTGTGCTACATTGTCGCTTTATACTTATTAAATAAATAAGTCCTGACAGTTTAACAATTGTGCAGCGTTTGAAATGTCACACAACACTAGAGTTACCAACGGGTTAATCTACGACAGGAATATTTACTGTAGGTAAACAGAATACTATTCAATGTGCTGGAGTCGCAACTCGCAAGTGTCGACTTTAATTAAATCACACGTCACAACTTCACAGCCAGAGGATGTAGTTGAATCACGGAGTATAGGAACTCTGTCAATATAATTCAACCGCAGTAATGGACAACTAGTAGAAGGCGGGGCTAAGTTAGTTCCGAAAAATCCAACAGATAGCGCCGCGAACTGTGGGACACACTGCAACCTAAATATGGTTGGCGCAATGGACTTTAACGTGTTTTTACGCCAGTACGGGTGAAAAAAATCATTAAAAAATATGTACTTTTAGAATGGGCTTAGCCAAAGACTAGTTAGGTCAAGAAGGAAGCCACGGCTTTTAGGGAAGGCTACAGTCTCTTTGTATCGTCCTATGTTTAATTAAATTTAAGGATGTGTGGACTTCGGAAAACGGTGGTCATCATAGTCCCTATACCTTTGGGTCTAGAATGACTATAAACCCAAAGCTTTTACTCTGGAAAGTATTTTTTTAGTTTAGTCTCAGGTTTAGGCCAACATAATTTATTATGATCCTCAGTTCACAAGATCATATCGTAGAAAGTAGGTCTGGGTTTAACTTAGGGGTAGGCCTAGGTTCTAATCCTAGGTCTACTCGGCAAGGACTAGACACACCTCTTTTGCTACGATTTAGGCCTAGAACTGTACCCCTATTTATAGTTTATACACAGCTTAGGCCTTTAACCTTGAAAGCTTTAGACCGAGGCCAACCTTTAAAAGCAAAATCAAGGCTAATTGCTAGAATTAACCTACCAATAAGCAGAGGCGGCCTAGGTGTTCATATACCCTATACGAGATGTACTTTTATTATCTTAGGGGTCAAGTGTTAATGTAAACCTAAAACTATGTATGCAACACTTAATGGAAATAAAGCAACATGCTATTCTATTCTAGCCAGTCCCTCCCTTCACATTAACAAAAGTAGCCTGTCTAGTGCTTAGGCCTCTTGCACCAAACAGGTCTACTCCATAGCTGGATTTAGTTTTAGAATGAAGACAGTTAACCAGTCCGGGAAATAAAAAAAACGGGAAAACACTGGCACGGCTCCATCTCGCAACACTAGTTTGCCATGAGAAATTTGCTTGTTATCGGAATCCACGAAAACAAAGAACATAGGCCTAAAGTAAAGCATGGTATCAGATGTTTTCGTAACACGTTTTTCATCCAACTGATATTAACTTCCCACGTCTTTCTCAACTTGATATGCTTTGGAAACGAGTGTTAAGAACACCCCTCCTATTTTACTCTTGACGAATATTGTGAAACAACACAATATTGAATCATTTCAATCCAGCAATCCAGTTTTTAGTGTGGTACAGTAAGGCTGTCAGTTTAAAATCGTCCCACAGTACGGCCATCTTTGATCAACATGTTTGAGTCGTGACGTCAGGGGGCGGAGTTAGACTATTCGTCCATTGAATGGGAGATTATATTGTTTAATTTATTATGAACATGATGTTCAGACAGGATGGAATACATTTTATTTTACTATTTCGAAGTCATGGAAATGAGTATTCTATTTAATAGCTACGCCTACACTATGGGACGTAAAAAATAATACAAATCAAAAATCATATAGACCTATTGTTAAAAAGGTATTCAACCGCTAACTCAAAAATATATTTCATTCAGGCTAACTAGTTATGAATTTAGAAATCTACAGAACAATTGAGTGCACCTTTACCCGGGAAAAAATGTCGAACTTGGTATTTTTCGAGCTAGGTCCCATCGGCAAAAATTTCCCGTAGAAATAACTTGGGGACGATCTATGCCCCGTGACCTCGGAGGATTTTGATCTGAAAAAAATACTGGCCATTATTGACTCGACTGCCTTTTTTGTAAATCCTCTGTATTTTGTTTTGTAATTTTGGCAAGTGGTTCGTCAAATATGCTGATTACCAAGAAGGGTGTGATTTTGGAATGCATATTTTTGCGTGTTTGAGTGTATATTTGTGCACAGTTTCAACGCACGATGTAATAAAGGGCCATTTTACATTTGTGTGATGCTCTAGTATCTATGAAGAACAAAAAAGAAGCAAGTTAATGCCGATTTAAAAAAATTCCCAAAACGCCAATTTTCGCAAATTTCATGGTCGAATAAATTGAAAAATTCGTGTAAAAACACAGTTACAAGATATTTCATATTTCATATTTTATTATCCTTGCAAATATGTGGTTACATGGTGGCAAGTTCCTAAAATTAACATTTTAAAATTGTATAAAAATATAACATTCGCATTCATTTTTCTTCATTTCTTATTTTACATCTAAAACACCATCATCAAATCAACATCAAACATCAATCAAATCAAATCTACATCAGATCCAAATCCATATCCTCCAAACACCTTCTAAACCTTTTTACCGAGGATTCCTCAACAGCTGCTGCTGGCAATTGATTCCATTCCACAATTGTTCTATTTAAAAATATAATTTTTTAAAAGGTCATTTGAGTGTAGTTTTATGCTATAGATTAAGTGGTAAAAAATAATTTTTTGGGGTAATAGCCCCTTTAAGAAATTGAGAATAATGAAAAAACAAGTGGAATGTGAAAGAGGTAGATTTAAATTTGATGTGAAACGATAAATGTGTTAAACTACGTTTAATAAAAGTAGATGTAACTAGGGGGGGGGGGGGGGGGCATCAGAACAGGACGATTATTGTGTGCTAGCAGCTGCAACTATCCCATTTCCTTTCACAAAGTTCTTTATACATTATAATTATATACATGCTTTACATTATGCATTGCCCCGTACAGAAATTTTAATTGAAATTTTATTACGTTTTCCTCGAACAATCATGTCATTCTTTAAACTGAAGGTTGACATAAAACGTTTATAATTACAATTTTTATTCTACGTCCTACGCTCGTATAGATCAAAAGTATTTTGTTTTTATTAATCAATAACCTAAAAAAAACTCTTTAAAAATGATATTAAATAAAATCATAAAAAATTAAAGCTGTGAGGATTGTACAAAATACCCTTTAAAATTTTGAAATTCTATCATAACTATCGTCAACGTCACGTTGGACTCCTGTAGAGGTAGAGTTTGCACTTGCGGAGAATAAAAATAAATCTAATCTACAATATTAACACAGTAAGCGATGACTATTATATTTTGAAAATGAGCCTGACGTTCTAGAATGATTGGCTGTGGGGTTTCGTCGAATGAAATACTAGGGAAACGCCAAAGCGTTGTTAAACGAGTGAGTTAGCCAAGTGTTTGCTTCTAAAACCGGACCGTCTGTCACCCCTTTCAGGAACTCACTCTGCTTGCCACAATAACTATTTAAATTGAACAATTAAAAATGCGAATCGTATTCAAAAAAAGTATAAGCGTGAAACATAAAAAAATTTCCAAGATAAAACAAAAACACCTAATTTTTATTTCCCATTTAACACCCCTCAAAAAATAATATGTGGGTGTAAAAATATAAAAAAAGTTAGAACTGACGGGTATCGAACCCCATCCATCCGTGTAGTAGACTAAATGGTTACCACTAGGCCATGCAGGCCACGTCAACCTCGTCCCGCTAACTGCTACTAAACAAATGCCATCGATATTTTTAAAATCACATTTTTATTTATTGTAGGATTAAATCGCAATGGATCTAGATGATTTTGTTAACAGTTCTTAGTAAACTCGTACGGATGTCTGTTTAAAATTTCATCCCAATCTGTTCAGCGGTACGGCTGATTTTCGACGTACAGACAGACAGACAGACAGAATCACAGAATGAGAGCCGTTTGAGTTGAATGGAGACACTCAGTCGCTCCGCTCCCTCGTTTAACTAGGGAAACGCCAAAGTCGTTGTAAAACGAGTGAGTTAGCCGAGTGTTTTGACTTCTAAAACCGGACCGTCTGGTCACCTTACAGGAACTCACTCTGCTTGCCACAATAATTATTTAAATTGAACATTCAAAATGTGAATCGTATTCAAAACGTATTAGCGTGAAACATTAACAAATTTCCAAGATAAAACAAAATCACCTAATTTTTATTTCCCATTTAACAACCCTTTAAAAATAATATGTGGGTGTAAAAATATAAAAAAGTTAGATCTGACGGGTATCGAACCCCATCCATCCGTGCGGTAGGCTAAATGGTTACCACTAGGCCATGCAGGCCACGTCAACCTTGTCCCGCTAACTGCTACGAAATAAATGCCATTGATATTACTAGGGAAACGCCAAAGTCGTTGTTAAACGAGTGAGTTAGCCAAGTGTTTTGACTTCTAAAACCGGACCGTCTGGTCACCTTACAGGAACTCACTCTGCTTGCCACAATAATTATTTAAATTGAACATTCAAAATGCGAATCGTATTTTAAACGTATAAGCGTGAAACATTAACAAATTTCCAAGATAAAAGAAAATCACCTAATTTTTATTTCCCATTTAAACACCCCTCAAAAATAATATGTGGGTGTAAAAATGTAAAAAAAGTTAGAACTGACGGGTATCGAACCCCATCCATCCGTGTGGTAGGCTAAATGGTTACCACTAGGCCATGCAGGCCACGTCAACCTCGTCCCGCTAACTGCTACTAAACAAATGGCATCGATATTTTTTAAAATCACATTTTTATTTATTGTAGGATTAAATCGCAATGGATCTAGCTGATTTTGTTAACAGTTCTTAGTAAACTCGTACCGGATGTCTGTTTAAAATTTCAGCCCAATCTGTTCAGCGGTACGGCTGATTTTCGACGTACAGACAGACAGACAGACAGACAGAATCACAGAATAAGAGCCGTTTGAGTTGAATGGAGACACTCAGTCGCTCCGCTCCCTCGTTTAATTAAAATTTACATTTTTATTTATTGTAGGCTTAAATCGCAATGGATCAAGCTGATTTTGTTAACAGTTCTTAGTAAACTCGTACCGGATGTCTGTTTAAAATTTCAGCGCAATCTGTTCAGCGGTTCGGCTGTTTTTCGACGTACAGACAGACAGAATCACAGAATGAGAGCCGTTTGAGTTGAATGGAGACACTCAGTCGCTCCGCTCCCTCGTTTAACTAGGGAAACGCCAAAGTCGTTGTTAAACGAAGGAGTGAGTTAGCCAAGTGTTGAGTAACCCGGGAACATCCCCTTTCCTCCCCTATACCTAAGGATCTAGCCCAGTATGAGGAATGATACCAGGTACTCAACACATGGATCACTCACTCGTTTAACAACGACTTTGGCGTTTCCCTAGATATTTAAATTGAACATTTGAAATGCGAATCGTGTTCAAAACGTATTAGCGTGAAACATTAACAAATTTCCAAGATAAAAACAAAATCACTAAGTTTTTATTTCCCATTTAACACCCCTCAAAAATAATATGTGGGTGTAAAAATATAAAAAAAGTTCGAGCTAACGGGTATCGAACCTCAACCCTCCGTTGTGGTAGGCTAAATGCTTACCAATAGGCCATGCAAGCCACGTAGATGTGGTCCCGATAGCTGCTACTAAACAAATGCTATCGATATTTTAAAAATCACATTTTTATTTATTGTAGGATTAAATCGCAATGGATCTAGTTGATTTTGTTAGCAGCTCTCAATAATTTCTTACCGGATGTCTGTTTAAAATTTCAGCCCAATCTGTTCAGCGGTTCGGCTGATTTTCGACGTACAGACAGACAGACAGACAGATAGACAGACAGAATCACAGAATGAGAACCGTTCGAGTTGAATGGAGACACTCGGTCGCTCCGCTCCCTCGTTTAATTAACTAGGGAAACGCCAAAGTCGTTGTCAAACGAGTGAGTGAGCCAAGTGTTGAGTACCCGGAAACATCCCCTTTCCTCCCCTATACCTAAGGCTGGATCGAGCCCAGCATGGGGATTGATACCGAGTACTCAACACATGGCTCACTCACTCGTTTAACAACGAATTTGGCGTTTCCCTAGTTATTTAAATTGAACATTTAAAATGCGAATCGTGTTCAAAACGTATTAGCGTAAAACATTAACAAATTTCCAAGATGAAACAAAATCACCTAATTTTTATTTCCCATTTAACACCCCTCAAAAATAATATGTGGATGTAAAAATATAAAAAAAAGTTCGAACTAACGGGAATCGAACCCCAACCCTCCGTGCGGTAGGCTTGATGCTTACCACTGTGCCATGTAAGCCACGCAAATTACGTTCCGCTAGCTGCTACTAAACAAATGCTATCGATAATTTAAAAAATCACATTTTTATTTATTGTAGGCTTAAATCGCAATGGATCAAGCTGATTTTGTTAACAGTTCTCAGTATACTCGTACCGGATGTCTGTTTAAAATTTCAGCTTAATCTGTTCAGCGGTTCGGCTGATTTTCGACGTACAGACAGACAGACAGACAGACAGAACACAATGAGAGCCGTTGAGTTGAATGGAGACACTAGTCGCTCCGCTCCCTCGTTTAATCAAGTAATATCTCGATCATGACTAGCTACGATTGCGTGTAAATCCAATACAACGTTTCTATCCCCACTTGATTTGAGCGTTCATAACATGTCTAGGTCTAGACGTCAGTTAAAAAACGTCGTTCTCCAAAAAGTAATTTCAATTTTAAGTCCTCCAATTAAATTCGGTTCTTTTACTGGCTTTGATGACTCTAATCACTACAAGTGTATATATTTTAGTATTATCACAATTGTATTCAAACCAACCACTTGTATCTTCTGTTTAATAATTTACTACAAGCCGTTGGTGGTGGGTTTATTTTATTTTTTGTGACCGATCTCATCGTAGTTAGTAAGGTAAGCCACCTTATTGCTATTATATCCTCGTCATTTAGGAATTTATAGGAGTTTTTTAAAGTCATGTGTGTGTGACGGGCACGATGAGTTGCCAGTTATTTTACGCTTTAACGAAGTCGACACCTTAACATAGAGTTTTACGTATAGAAATCCAGGTCATTTCCGTGATAAACAAGACCAAGGCGTATCTGACGATGTCATCTCCTAGTTCTCAAGTCTAAACGTAGTCAGGATTTACGACAGCGCGATGTGTTGCGTGTGAAAATAAAGGGATGATCTCGGTTTCTTTGAGAATAAAACAAATGAGATTCTGGTGCGAACAGGAGCGATGACCCCTGTGTTGACTTCTCCTCGGGCGGTGTTGTGTTTTGCAGGAAGAAATGTAAGAGGCATCGTTTATTTTTATACCCGGGATTGAGTTACGAAATATTTTTTGAGATTGGAAATAAATAAAAATACTAGGAAAACGCTGAAGTCCCGTCGCGTTGTTGAGCGAGCACCGGTATGTGCAACACGACCCGAGTACGACATTCCCATAATGTTACATACCAATAAGTCTTTAAGGTCTTGACCGATTTAGCTGAAAATTTGTAAAATAGGAGAGAATGGATAAAATCCACCGCCATCTAGAGGACCTTGACATCATTTCTTTAGGAAAACTATTTTAACTCTTTTATAACAAATAATTGCTTCCTCTATAGTATTTTGATTACTTCTAGGTGGAAAAGTGCAATAGTGGACTTTTCGTTGCCAGGGGTAACGTTACTTTTGTTAAAATGTAATTTCTATCTACACTACTTAAGGTCTTGACCGATTAGCTGAAAATTTTGTAAAATAGGAGAGAATGTTTACGTATTGACCCTGCAAAAATTCATAACGATCGGAACATTTTTTTTTTATATAACCAACGATCGGATTTTGTTCAAAAACTATACAGCAACCCGCATAGGTGATATGTACATGTGTGCAAAATTTCAGGTCGATCAGAGAAACGGTGCGACCGTACCGAAGCAGTAACAGAAAAAAAACAACAACAAAAAAAAAAAAAAAAAAAAACATTCGAGCCATAAGAGTCAAGTGAAGACGCTCGCTACGCTCGCTCAAAAAACAATTTTCAATTCATTTATTGGTTATTTGTTGTCAAAAAAGCTTATTGACCTGGAAAGAAATAATAAAACACAAAACAAACAACAAAGCTCACTTTCACTGAAGGTTGTGTATTTCCGAGCCACACATCATGGTTCTGTTTGAAGAAGAAGAGGCTCACAAATGTTGTCTTGCTCAAAACTTCTATTTCTAACAGATGACGGAATGTGAGTTATTTGTTTTTGTTATGAATGTTTTATTAGATGGATATTTATTTACTTCTATTCTGTACAAATAAATAAAAAGAAACATTTTTATTCAGTTACAACTAATTTTCAATGAGGAACGAAACCGTACAGTTATTCTTGCTTAAATACAGAAGTAACAGGATTAAATCCATGTTCTCTCATTTGGATTTATTTTATAAAAACACATTCATCTTTCGTTTATTTTTCGTATTATAAAAAACGGTCACTTTGAGCCGTCCTAGAACAAGCCAAAAAATTCATAAATCTTACTAAACAAGTTGCTCCATGGACCCGGCACCTCCCCCAAACTCACTAAAAATACTTCCTTACAGTTGTGACAAAATGAAGATAACATTTATCTCGTTGAGTCTCAAAGCTTCATCAAGTAGAATCAAGTGTAAGATTAAATTACGATTTGAGAGATTAGCGTCACGCAGGAAATTTCAAACAATCATAATTGATTATGTAATTGGTATTCTTCTCGGGGTTTCCATAAAACTATTATTAGTCGGCCATCTTCACTGTTGCTGTTATCCCCCCTGGTGGGGGGGGGGGAGGGGGATAATAACACCCTTACCCTTCCTGCACAAGAATAGAGCTTGCTGTAGCGAGCACGCAATGATATTTTTATATCTCTACCGCTATTTTGATCGTCGATAGTTCTGCGACACGTGGTTCATCATTATTACTCCAAGCAGAAACCGCGAAGCAATCGAACAACAGCGACCCAAATTTGCAGGGCATTGCACGTTTCATCGGGGTTACGTACACCTCGCATACTAAGAAACACTATCCACAGAGCTTATTATACTTGCTGTTATAATACCTCGTTGCCCTACTAGACTACTAGACTCTTATCTAGTTAACAAATTCAGGCCACGCTAGATCGCTGGCTCCAATCACTCAAGGTTCCTTGAATGTCTGCTAGAAGATCAGTGGACCTTGGTTAACATAGAGAGGCTACATATTTTTTTGTTTATTTATTTGTTTGTTTAACGTCTATCCTATTCAGTTTAAAATCTGATTTACAAAGGAGGACAAGTAAATAAATTTAATTACATCGATGCAGACACAACAATGAACTACAGTTACGGTAAGTAAATATTAGAAATAGTAATATAACAACAAAAACAATGCATTAAAACACAACAATTTTGGTAACAAATTCACAAATGATTGGATGAGCGAATGCAAATTAATTCACTGAAGCCACAAAAAAATTAGCTGGGAAATATGAAAGTAAGTATTTTTGAAAAAATTTTTAAATATTAACCAAGAAAACGAAAAAAATTATCGTGTAAATTTTTGAGGAAACCAGCCCATTCTAAACTAGAGTTTGTTTGGTTAATAACCAATATTTCTCAAAACTATACGAGTTTTCATTTCTACGATTGTTCAACATTAAGTCCGATTCTCACCCAATGCAGGCATCAACGCTCGAATTTCACATTGGGTGCAAGTAATGGTTCTATCCTTTTAGCAAGAAAAAGTTATAAAGAAATGTTAACCAAAATCTAGGAAAAAAAGGTTAATATGACTTTTAGGATTATAATAAAATTATCAGTAAATAGACTAGGCGAATCACCTTTACAATGATTCAAAAGCACTTGAAGGAAAATTGTTTAACAAACAAATTGAAAAAAAGTCCAAACGCGCGGACTTTAGGTTTTCTAGATTAGACTGCAATTAATTAAGTAATTAAAAGAAAGTGTTAGGAAAGCCTAGAAAGAAATAAAAAATGTGGAAAATGATTAAGAATAAACAATAAAAATATGCCATTCAAGATTCTTGCATTTCACACCATACAAACTAATTGCTTGATACTTAATTAAAAAATATATCCTTTCACATCAACTAGAGTACTAGCCTGGCACATGGCTTTGGGTTGCTGTATGCACCCCCATGAATAATCAGGCAATCTGGGATGATGTTGTCACATCGTTAGGCAACCGAAATCAATCCGTTTAGGTAAAGTGTCATGAGAGATGTTAAAAATGTAAAAAGCGTGAGAAAAGACGAATTTAAACTTGTCATCGCAATATTTATGATGTTGATATAAATGCAGTAATAGACTCGGATCTGAAATTCTGTTTAAAAAATTTTTGTTTTAAATGACAAGTCTAAATAAGATTGATTGATTGAGATTGGCCAGTCCAAATAAACCTAAACGGTGACTTTTGAGGATCCTAGATTGTGGCACATTATAAATTAAAAGTGTTGTTGCAATCTGGCCTTGTTATTTGGGGTAATCAGAGGTTAACTGTTTTATTAACACGATTTCTATACATTACTTTTAAAATAGATTTTGGTTGTATGCTCACTCACATACGTTGGGGTAAGGTGGTGGCCGTTGGTACTGTCCCTATGAAAATCAGTTATATGATGAGTGCTGATCAAGTCGTTAGCAACCGAAAACAAGTGCGTTTGGTTTAAAAGACTAGGCCTCCCAAAATGTTTAAAAACTAAAAATGTGGTAAGATACTGTGAGCCGTAGTCTTGTAATATAATATGTTTGGATATACAGTGCTAGTTAATAGTCTAGCGGAGGAAAATTCAAGATTTAAATTTTATTTTGTAACACAACGTTCCTTAAACTAAGAATACATTGACTTTAATATGGCAACCACAAATTAAAACCTATATGAACTCATGATTTATGTATTGTTAGAAATCCATTAGATTGTTCTCATTATATACTACATAAATAGGCTATTCTATCAATACATAGTCACATATACATATTATTGGGCAATATAGAGGTTAAGTGTTTTATTAAGCCACGTGCTTGTACGCAATTAATTTGTTAAGAATTAGATTTGGCTTGTCAATCAACACATACTGTTTAATTGAGTAAGATGGTCCTAAGAGCAACGTAGTTATTAAGCATGTTTGGTAGATGGTGGATTGACAGCAGCTCTTTCGAAGATAGTTGTACAGGTTTGTGTGCGCATATTATGTTTTAAAAGTAAGTTTGGGGGGTGTTGAGTCACTATAAATTATTAATTATCTCCTTTAAAGATTTTCTAAATAATTCAGCATTCCTTTGAGATATTTATACTCTCCCAGAAAATATATCGCACTTGAAAAAAGCGTGGGCGTAGAGTGATGTTAGATTTTTATTTTGACAGGGTACACTTTCATTGTCTTTAAAGTTCTGCAGTATTAAATTTCTTTCAAATCAAATATTGATGTAGCCCCGTATTTCATTACTATAGACGACAGAAACATGAATCAGAAGCTTGCTCGCCCAAAAGAGCAATTTTACTCCATTTAGCTAGTCGGGAGTTATGAAATGAAAAAAACAAACGACTAAGTACTATCTCTATTTCAATTTAGCTTGTCATTTTCTTTTAAGATTTCTTGATTATTATATTTGCCTTCTCCTATTTTAAGCAGCAAAACGTTAACTAATTTTCAAAGGATTTTTTTAATGTTGACAAAAAAATGAAATTGTGAATAAAAATAATTAACGTACACAAAACTAATGATCGTCAATTTATTTAGTTGGGATATTTTATTATCCCCTGTTATTTTATGACGTATTGTTATGTAAGAGTGTAATAATATATTATAAATACTATACAATTGATTTTCTTCTATTGATATTGAGCCATCAAATTCTAACTCACAACCTTTTCGTGGTGTGGCCCGTGATTAGGGGAGTTTTTTCTCCCTGAAACTAATAATGAGCTCTGGGTCGTCGTCGGGGAACTTTCCCCTTCCCTTTGACTACCTCCCCGAAGGCGACGACAATGACAACACGGACAGATGATGACACAGACGGAGACGACCACGACGTGGGGAAACCTCTGCCCTCCCCATACGCTTGCAGCACAGGCCTGTCCACCCCTTGTCCCCCCGCGTCATCCCTTACGTCCCTCCCTTCGTCTAGATTAGCCAAGTTGCATAAATATGAGACGTTAAGCAATATCCAATCCAAAAAATTCTATTGATAATAATACATGTTTTTATCCAGTTATAAAGAAAACCATTGGAACATTGTACAAAACTTACCATCGCACAATTGAAAATTTTATTTTAACAAAAGAAAGGCAGCAATCTTTAAACTCTTAAGGTGTCATATTGATACGTCAGGATTTGTAAAGTAATCGAGCACAGCAAAATGAAGATCTCTAAAATAGTTCGGGCTATGAGAGCATAAAGTGTGGATATTACTATCAGTGTGTATTATTGTGAGATGGCATAGGCCTTCGCGAGGAGTAAATAACGGTAAAAATATTATCTTAATGAAGTTTGTCATTTCAGTTGTTTTGCTGTGTTTTACACACTAAATACATTATTCACACAACTTTGCATTTAATTATTAATCAATCGCAAGAAACTTCGAGACAATGCTGCTGAAATTGATTTCAATTGCTCTCTGATCCTCTCGAGTTCTTCATTGACTTTGTCACAAGTCAAACGCCAAACACACAATCCTGTAACGAGAACGCGCTTACTGTAACTAACTTGATTATAGTCTGTTAACCTTCCAACTTGAAACAAAGTATCTTCGTCTTAGCACAAAAGTTTTGTAAAGTCAACTTGAATTATAGACAAGAAGAAAACTAGATTTAACGTTAGTGGCACGATTTTATCAAGTGGGCTTTGAATTGGCATACTACATATTCATCATACTATGAGAGTCTAGGAATTCACACAATGATGTTTATTGTGCCCCTTGTCTGCTCTTTGTTACGTATCTTAAAATTTAACTTGCATTTAAGCATTTACACCATCATCAATAAGATAAAATGTTAGTTGCTGTACAAATTGTGAAATTTAATACGCTAAGAAATGAAATATGAACCAAAATATTTCGTCTATAAAGGCGCAATGATAATTCATACGAAGTATTTTTATAAATTTACAAAATATGATACTTAGTCATTTTAAGACATTTTATGCAACTATTAATATTTAATTATCTTATATGGTTTAATATTTTACTTTAACATTATGTCACCATAAATAATTCATGGGTTCCAATTGATGAGAGGTGGCTCACTAATCCTGAATGACCGTACTAGAAACACCGTTTGTATCAAGTAATCCGCAAGCCAGTGCTGCAGTATATTATAATTTTGTCGTATATCGATAGGCGTTATATCACTGACAGTTCCTGTTGAATTATCTGCATTTCAGCCTGGCATGGGTTCGTGAGTTGCTGTCGGTCGCAGACGACAACTAACCAGCATGGAAGCTATGTCGACGATGTCTTGTATAGTGACCCACATATTTGATTGGTTGATTGATTTATCGGATATATTTTAGAGGTATACGCTATTCAGATAAATTAGACCAGACTGATAACATAGAGCTACAAATTAAATTGGAGAATAGAATAAGAACAAAACAATTAAACTGGTTTATTGTGTTAATCAATGACAAAATATAAACATCGTAATATCTATCATATAACTGTAGTACCACAGATATTAACATTGAAGTCTAAGAAAAGTCTATTGTTTTAGTTTACTGTTTCAATGGGCGAGGTGTTGCTCATACAGCAGTAACTAAATGCGCAACATGTAGTACACTTGCAATCCAATCTAACGCAGCGAATTTTGGTAAAGTTTTTTTTGCGAAATACAATTCGTTTTGTTTTGCCAGTACGGCGGATAATAGAATCTTAACCTAAATTTGCTCTTATTATCGACTTCTTTATACAATGATATAATTTAACGTTTAACTTAATCTAGTGCGCCCGAACATACAAATACCCCACCCATAGCTTTACACTCAACATTCCTCCACACTCCTGAAACTACTATGTATTTTCATGGAATATAATTTAATATAAATAAACTAATTCAATACAAAAATAAGTATTATGTAGGGAGAAATAGAAACGAAGATATTATGAAATTATGAAATGTATATTTTTATGAAATTGTTAACAATATGTATTACTCTTTACCATAGGCTAGGCTATTCACTTTCTCTCAAATGAGTTATACTTACGTGCAATGTACCAGTCAAGGTGAATAAAGTTATTATTATTATTATTAATGGCAATGCAAAAGATTTAAAATTTAAAATTTGGTGGAGGAGCCGGGTCTAGTACTAATGTTTTGCTGAGGATAGCGCGATTAGGTTTCAGATGAATACAACTAAACTGTTGCTTACATTAACATCAAATTTATCGAGAAAGTTAATGAAGAACGGTTCTATTGGTTGCAAAGAATTAAACTTAAATAATTATTGACAGACATAAGCCCAGAATTTCGAAAAATTTAAAATATCAAACAAGAGTAAAATTTGTGAAATTCACATCAAACCGTTTAACTTACTGTTTACAAAAAGCATTCACGAACGTTGAGATCCATTCAGAAAAATTTTGGGTTTTAAACATGGCTGTTTGAAAAATTTGGGCAAAAGTATAAAAGTCGAATAAATTACGGAATTTCACGACTTTTTTTAAAGCGAATGTAAGTTTTTAAAACATAATTATGGTACCGACCAAAAGGGTTTTCTCACCCAAATTTTTAAACGTAAATTTTTAAAAAATAAACAAAAAAATTTTTGGAGGGGGTTAAAACTCGCCAAACACAGTAAATTTTTTACAGAGTGCATTTTAATTTCAATTTTGGTGGGAGGTCCCGGGTCCAGGGAATTTGGTTTTTTCCGTATGACTTTTTTCCCAAAATTTAAATTCTTTCCCCTGGATTTTTGGGGAGAAAAATATTTTAGTTTAAATGTACATTTTTCTTTGTAACACTTTAATTCCTTTGTCCTTTTTCCATTCATGTTGGGGAAATGTTTTCAAGCGGGAACCATAATTTGGAACATAAAACCCCATAAGTTTGCAAAAAAACTTCTTTGCATATTTTTTTGTGAGCAATAGTAAAAAAAAATTTGAAAAAGTGAAGGGATATTTTAAAGGTTTTTTTAAAAAAAAGATGTTGACTTTTTACAACAGATATCACGCCCTCGAAACGTTAAAAATAACTTTATAGTTCTAGATCAGGTTTGTTGTGCTTTTTAAATTTTATATTGCAGAAAATTTTTACTGCACTTTGATTTAAAGAACAGGGACTTTAGTAATGTCTGCTTATTTAGCAAACCTCATGGTAGAATTCTTGTACGATCAGGCATGCCTTTTCCAACCTGTTTCTCTTTAAATGGGTCACCAACTGTAAGTGCACATGGGTGTTGTTTCAAACGGGATATGGAAAGTGGGGACACGAAAAGCGATACTTGTTATTTAAGAGGTCATAAAAAAAATTTAAAAATCCCTCCAATACATAAAAGAGGTTTTTGTGATGCAAAACTTCATGAGAGCTTAATGTAATGATATCCCAGATTTTTCCCATTATTTTTAAATTTATTATTATTTTTATTATTATTATTATTATTTTTTATTATTTTTTATTTTTTAAATTATTTTTTTGGGGATGTATTTAAATAAAAAACCGGTCAAAACGGAGCTAAAATGTTGTACGGACTTACGTCAAGTACTTCCTGTGTATCTAATTAATACCTACATTATTATTTGTCTTAACTCTAACAAAAATAATTTCATTTATAATATAGTTTGTAGATGAGGGTTTTCTTTCTGTTGTGTACTTTTCGGGCCGTTTTTCTCGTCCCCATCCTAGCTTTTGCTCTTGGGGGACTGGGGAAAAACCACGAAAACCATGCAGGATGGAAGCTGTCTCGGAATCTCGAAGTTCATTCTTATTTTAGAAATTACGAACTATTCTACACGTGTTAAAGTTTTTACTGCCTTTGAGTCTCGATGTAAAATTGGGGGGAAAGATTATTTGTTTAATGCTTTAATGTAGTTCTTCGGTATGTTTGCCCTTTAGCCGATTTTCACGTATGGGATTGTATTTCCCTTTTTTTCTTTTTCCCAACATTTCTTGATCTCAATTGCAAGTTCACTATATTGTAAAATTTTTTTTTTCCCAGGTAGTCCGACTTTTAGGGAAACATTGGGACAGCAACGTCAATAAGAGTAGTTTTTTGTTTCTTCTTGTAAATTTAATTTTTTTATATCCGGCTGTTTGGTTTGTATTATTTTGGGTCTGTTATAACTGTGCGTCGAATAAAATTTGAAATCTTTGCTATCTAGTACTTTCTCCAAATTTGTTTTTGTAGTAAGGTGTGTGGTATCAATGAGGTTTTTACTTGATTGTTTTTTTGGGTGAATAAGGGTTAGCTATTTGGGTTTATGTCTGTAGAGGTAATCCGTTTGACTTTAGTGAGGGCACCCGGAATGAGTTTTCAAATTTTTTTCCCCCTTACACTACTTTTCTACATTAAACGTTTACTGTCGCATCTTGTATAATGTATTTTTTAAAATTTTTTCTTTCCCAACACTCTGTCTTAATAGCCAGCAAAAAAACCCTTCTGTTTCTCCAAATATTTCCCCGTTGTTTAACCACCTATTTGATGCTTTAATATCTACGTGCCCTTTTATGTAGTTAATCATAAGTCTTTTTGTAGGGTTTTTTCTGAGAGCGTTCCCTTTTTTAAAGGGCGTCATTTATGATTTTCCCTTGTAGTTTTACATTTCGTTTGCTATTTTTGAGTGGAGTTAAGATTTGTCAGCTAGCACCCACAGCCCTATGCTGGGGGATTGGTTGCTCTTTGAAAAAAAAATATTTTTTTAAAATTTTAGTTGTTTTAATACAAGTTGTTCGGGATCAAATTGGGCCCTTCGTCCCCCTTGTTCTTTAAAGGTCAACTCTCTATTGCTGATTTGGGGTGAGCATTCTGGGGTTTTAGTAAGTGATTTACAAAGTTAATATTTTCCAGGGGCGTGGAGTCTGTTGGTGTCCTTTTAATGATTTTCCGAATAAAATTAGGTCATTTAAGGGAAATGGGCATAGTTTTTATGCTGGATCTTGTTTTTAAACCTTTTAGTTGCGTCTTGGGATAGTTTTTAGTGCTTCTTTTTATGTATCTTTTAAATTTTTTCTTTTTTATTTTATGTTCAATTCTGGCAGCTTGTGAGAATCCTAAATTTTTGTATATTTTCTTTATCATCCATTACTCCAACCTTTTTCCCAATCTTTCTACCCTTGGAAAACTTTTCTCCCTGCGTAACCTTACCCTTTTCGAAAATGAAAAGCGTCTTACATTTGGCTACCAAACTCCATGCAGATTTTCTTGACAAAATTAAATTTGAAGTTTTGATTAAACTGTTTATTTAAACAAAATTGAGCATAAAAACTTTAGATTTTCCCCATGAAAAATGGGTGAAAAATGTGGGACTTTCCCATATTATTGCCCTTTAATTTTTAAATCCGTAGGGTTGATTCTTTAAAGCTTTTAGCGACAGTGGGTTTAATGAGACAAAACCATAATGCCCCCAAATGAGTCCCCTTTGGAAAATGCCATTTTAATTTGGTTTGGGATCTGTATTTATCTGTTTGGTTTTTTTCATATTTAGTTTTAGTGTTGTTCCCCATGTCTTCTTTACACTCTTCAAAAATTTTAAAAAATTATGGGTTGATTTTATATTTTTGTAAAATCTGAATAACCCAAGGGTGGGTGGGGAGCCCAAAAGTTTTCTTGTATTTAAATGAGTTTACGGGGAATTTTCCCTTTTTTTATGGTCCCGGGGTTTCATTCGTAGAGTCTTTTAATGAGTTGTTTTTACATCCCTGCGAGTTTTACAGCATCCTTTTTTTTTCCTCGGCCAGGGGTTTTTAATTTTTTTATTTTCCCCCCAATGCTTATATACTTTTTTTGTTTGCATAAAGGGCAATATTTTATATATAGTTGGTAGACATGAAATTTCCCCCGTTTATTTATTTGGGGTTTCTTCGTGTCTTTAAATTTTTGGGTTTTGAAAAAGGGTTACCCCTTAGTAAAAAATTTCGGGTATTTTCTTTAACTCCTTTTAAAAAACTCGTTGAGACATTTCAAATTTGTTTTGTGAGTAGTAGGGGAATTTTTAAAACCAAAAAAATTTTGAATTTTATCATTACCGGGTTTGTTTTCCCAAAGCTATTGGTAGCAATGTTTTGCCCGATTTTTAATTTCATCAATTATTTAAAACCTTGAATTAATCTCATAAAATCCCCTAACCCTAGTTTTTCGTCTTAATCCATTGTGAAATCCTGTTGTGTGCAAACCGGGGGTTACCCCATATTCCTCCCCAAAATTTCTATCTCCGTTTATTTGGTTTTTTTTTCCTGTTATTTCTTCGGTACTAGATAGTTTTTGGTAAAACTTTTTTTCCTTTTTTGAAAAATTCGTTTTTTTTTTTTTCAAATTTCTACATTTCTTTTTTCTTTTAATTTTCTTAGAAAGGAGCACTTACTTTTTTTTAAGTGTATCCAAATATTCGTGAATAAATTTGTTCAGTGTTTCATGTTTTTTGTAAAACCTTGATTCTTTCAAATATTTTTTTGGCAGGGGAGCCCCCAAAATTTTTAGATCGATTACCATTCGAAATTTGTTCCAATTACCGATATTTTTCCAAAAACTCACGATTCCCCCAATTAGTCGTGTTCCCTTTTGGGAATTTTTCTTTTCTTGTTTTGTCTTTGAAGAGGTACCCAGATTTTACCTTTAACCCCAAAGTATCTAATCATTTGCTACAGTTTGACAGTTAAAATTTCCGCATGAACGTCCCGCAAATGATAAATTGTCTTGTTGTATGCGGGTAAAAAAATGTGTATTCATTATATGTAACCCCTGTCTTCATTTCCTTTTTAAAGTTGGGGTTTAAAGGGATGTATGGTCTTTGTTTGGGTTTTACGTGCGCAAACTTGGACAGGCTGTTCAAATGCTAAAGCCAGGATGTCTTTAGATGGAGTCAGGGTATTTTTAATGGTTATTTTATATTTTAACCCCTTTTGTTTTACGTTTTAGTCGTCTGGGTGTCTTTAAACTTCTTGAATGGTTTGGGGATTTTGTGGGTTTTTTGACGTTTGGTAGGTTTTTGGGTTTTTCTGGTAGGGCCCCGGGGGTTCTGGGGGGTCTGGGGCGTTTTTGGTTTTTGTCTGGACGTTTTGGTTGGGCTGGAATTTTGGTAATAACTGGGAGATCTGGAATTTTTAGCAGGTATGGCATTACAGGTAATTCGGAAAGTTTAGTAGTTCTGGTATCAACTGGTCTTCTTCTTCGCTGTTTCCCTGTCGATGTGCGCCGTTATCATCTTGATTTTTTCTTTTTTAGTTTTGTTTTCACTTCGCGTCTTAAATTTTAGTTAATATGTTTTTGGAACATTTTTTTTTTAAAAAAAAAATTTTTTCTTTTTGGGCGGGTATTTTGCGCACTTACTTCTAAAAAATGGATATTCACGTTTTTAAAACCCCTATTTGGAAACTCTTGTCGATAAACCCATTTTAAAAAAAGTCTCTAATTTAAAGTTTCCTATAAAAGCTACGCATCACAACTGTCAAAAATCTTCTGGCCATTTGATGCGCTGCCCCATTTTTCCCCTTTTGGGGGTTATTATTATTAGTGTTATTATTATTATTATTATTATTTTTTTTATTATTATTATTTTTATTTTTATTTTTATTATTGTTTTTAGTCTTTTATGGCTAAATTATTGAAATTGTGTACAGTGTAATGTATAAATTTGATTGTTGTATGATGTATTAATAAAAAAGAAAGCATTTGAGAAATAAATATTTTACTACTAGGCTTACTCTGTTTGGAACTTTTTTTTTGTCATAATTTTTTTTTTTTATAAAGTGCTCTATTTGAGCATTTTGAAAAAATTTTTTGAATTATTTGGAAATGTTCATTCCAATATAATTATATGGGTAGCAAAAAAAAACATTATATGGGTTGGTTTTAGAGCCCGCATAAAATTTTCCCACCCCCCTGAAGTGCTTTTTTGCCCGAGAGGGAAAATTTTCTTCACGCCACTTGCCTTTATTTTGAAATAACGTGAGGTTTTTAAACCCGGTGAGTAAAATTTGCGTTACCAAATGATTTAAAAAAATAAAACCCGTTTTGAGTAGTTTTTAAATCCCACCCCCCCCCCATGATTTTTCTTCTATCCCCTGGTTTTACGGGACGGAGAGGGTAGGAAGTGAAAAAACAAAAGCAAAAACGTCGAATTAATGTCTGGACGTGGGGTAATTATGCAAATAACCCTCGTTTAATCTATTTTAGGGCAGGAAGTGCTAGGTCAAAAATGGCCCAAAGATTTCCCGGGGTTTTTGATGTGATGATAAGTTCGTTTTTTTCCTTTTCCCCCTGTTGCAGTCTGTGTTTGCTTTTTCCGAAACGGGGGGGACGAACTCAGTTTTCCACGGAATTTTACGACCCCTTGTGACTCCTTGGCTCGCAGCCAGGGACGAAACCACGTTCATGTGTTCTGCTGTGCGCGGTGGGCGAACCCAGTACCCCCCGGGAAAGGGGACGACGCCCGTGGGAATCCTTGGGGTCGCGCCCCGGGACGACCACGTTCATGTGTTCTGCTGTGGGGCGGTTTATCGAACTCAGTACTACGGAATGTTGGGCGGGCCCCCTTGTGACTCATTGGCCGCTGCCAGGGACGACCACGTTCCCTGTGTTCTGCCCCTTTTGCGCCCGGGGATCGAATCAATACCCCGGAATGTGACGACGCTTGTGACTCCCCTTTGGGTCGCTGCCAAAGGGCGACCCCCGTTATGTGTTCTGCCGTGGGGCGGGTGATCGAACTTTAGTACCCCGGGAATGTGGGCGAAGCTTTTGGGGCCCTTGGCTCGCTTTCCCGGGGCCCACCGTTCTGTGTTCCGGCCCTGCGCGGTGACGAACTCAGTACCACGGGGAAATTTACCCACGCTTGTGGGCTCCTTTGGGTCGCTGCCAGGGACGACCACGTTCATGTGTTCTGCCGTGGCGGTGAAACGAACTTCCCTACCACGGAATGTGACGACGCCCTTGTGATCCCTTTGGTTTGATACTTCGTTAGTTACCCCCGAGCCATCTGTTCGATCAAATGCTAGGTGGTACTCGGGGATTTTACCAAACCCCAAAGCAATGATCCCAAACGTCTCGTTTTTTAAATTTTTCTTGATTGGGAAAAAATAAAAAGAAAAGTTTTTTTTACAGAAAACGTTGCAAGAAAAATTCTTGCGAGAAAAAAATTTAGCTATATCTTTTTTACCACCTTGGGAGGCAGTCGTTGCATCGAACCCAAATACTTCATCACACGAAACACAGGCCCAGAAACCCCCCCCAAATGCTTTATTTAAAAAAAAGTGATTTCTGGAAATGTACAAAAATTTTTTTGGTTTTTAATAATTTACCTTAAACAGCTTAAATTTTAGCAAAGAGTAAAATTTTAAATATATACATTTAGTGCACAATTTTACGTAAGGGGAAAAAGCTTAAGTCCCGCCCCGTTTTTGGATGAAACGTATAGGGCATTGAGATGCCATGTGTTACGCGGAAATTTTTTGTTGTTTGTGGGAAAAAAAACATTACTTTAAATCCCCAGGGTTTTTTTTTAAAATTAAAATTTAAAATTTTATAAAAAAAATTAAAACCCAATTTTTAAATTAACATTAAATAAAATAAAAAAAATTTAAATTAATTTTTTTAATTAAACGTAATTTTTTTTTAAAAAGAAAAAAAACGTTTAAAATTTTCAATTTGCTAAGAAATAATTTTTCGATTTCGCTCCCAAAATTTTAAAACGAATATATTAAAATTTATGAAATTAAGGTTCTGTAAAAAAATTTACAATAGGAAAAAAATGTAGGTTTTTATAAGTCAAAGAATTGTTTTTAAAAAAAAAAAAAAAACATTTGGGAAATTTTTATTTTCATGAGAAATAATTTTTAGATTACGCTCAAAAATTTTACACGAATATCTTAATTATAAAAAATTTAAAGGTTTTTGTGAAAAAATTTATTACAATTTGGGGTAAATGTTATAAGTCGGAAAAAATTTTTTTAAAAAAACGAAAAAAAAAAAAAACGTAAAATTTTCGTTTTTTTTTGGGGAAAAAATTTCCCCCATTGCGCTCAAAAAATTTGGGAGTTCTAAGTTCAGAGATTTCGAAAAGGTTTTCCATAAAATTTCATTGCAATCGGAGTATGGTTTTGCCGGGGAAAAGTGTTAAACAAACACACAAAAATCAAAAAAGAAAGAAAGGGAAAGAAAGGAAAAAAAAAAAAAAATTCCCGGGTTTTTTTCTCCAGTGTTTGTGAAAAGAATCTTCGCTTCGCTCGCTACGCTCATCCAATCAGGGCCCAAACCAAAATCTAGAAAATACACACAAGCTGGAAAACCTTTGGTGGTAGAAAAACGTATCCAGAGCTTGCCTTTCTTTGGCCCCTCCCCCCCAAGCCAAACCCCAAAAAAAATTTTGGGCCTCAGTGGTCCCGTGGTGGGCCCGGGCGAAAATGAAGGGAAGGGGGGGCCTTTTGGGAAGTGAGTTTAAAAAAACATCCTAAACAGAAATTGGTAAGTTAAAAGTCTAGGTAGATTAGGGTAAAAAACAAAAGGGAAAATCAATCAGGAAAACCCGGGGGTTCCCATTTCCCCGCTGAGATGGATTCTTTTTTTACGGTTTAAATTTTCCCTATTGACAAATGAATTGGTTTTTTAAAACCAGTCCCATATTTTCGTTTTCCCTTTGTTTTTAAAAAATTTGGTTACGAACAAAAGTAGTTCGGTTTATCGACATTTTTGTCTGCAAAGATACACATATTTCAACATCATGCAAAGTATAAAAAGTTTCAATTTTACAACAAACTAAGCTTAACATGAAAAACTTTCATTAAAAAGTTGAAAATGCATTAGACGCAGCATAAAACTAGGAATCCTAATTATAATTTGTTTTACATTTTAATCAGAAATGTTAGGTAATTATAATATTTGCTTGCAATGAAACACTTCACTAAGCACAATTAAAAGGTAATTTTAAAGCGAGCTGAAAGGCGTTTTATTTAATGTTTTGTAACTAATATTCGTTTTTTTTAAAAATGCTATATAGACATCAACTTTTCTAATTGATACTTAAGATATTTCACGGTGTTTTTATTGTATAAATCTGATACAGTTGAAATATATATATATATATATATCAGTCTAACCATAATGAAGTCATAACTCCAAACCTTGTAAGATGGATAAAAGGATCTTAGTGATAGAAGTTCTAATTGACCGGTGGTAAAATCATTTCAACTTCAATAGATAAAATATTTTTGTGTGTTGTGAGATATTGTTGAACAATAAATACGATTTAAATCTATCGTAAGATGTTGCACAGGAGAACTGTTCGCGTACTTATTCTGATTGGACAATTAAATTTTAAGTCGTTATTATTTACGAATATAAATCTCGCATTCAATGTAAATTACTCATTAAGGCCCTACCGAATTATATGTTGTTTCCACAATGATCTCAAATTGCAATATCTATGATTAGGTATCATTATTATGAATAATTAATTTTTATCTACATTTATTTTTCACCATACTTGATAGTGCTGATCTCATTCACGACACCATGAAGTTCTAATGATTTACTATCGGTATATTCGATGACCTGATTCGTTTCCCCCTGAAAATAGTATGTATTTGCATGTGCACAAAAGAAATCAACGAGAAATATTTGCGCGCCAACGATTATGACACAATTCAATAGATTATCACCATCAACTCTGATTGCGCCGGCAACCATGATATTTTACTGCGTTTTATTTATTTTTTTGCTTTTTATGTTATAACGACACATCGTAAGAGAAGATTCACGATAACAAAAGCCAGATTATCAGATAGAAATGCAATCATAGCGAACAAAACTTCCATTTTATGTTTCATTGCATTCATAATTCATTGACAACACATATGTAATATAAATTTAATAAAACACATTCAATTTTAAATTGAATCAATTGAAAAGTGGTATCAGTAGGAGATTTAGGATTATCTTTTTAATGTAAAATACGTACACGTGTGGGTTTTAAAAAGTATTTAGGCACTAAAACCCAAACAAAAGCACTAAAACTATTTCTAGCAACAAACACAACTGAAGGTTACATGTGTTTACACGTGACTTATCACGAGGAACGTCACAGCTAACTAATAACAGAGGACGCACGTCACGTTTAACACCCTCCATTTTGATTCTTCTCTTTTCATCTCGTTCGGTTCCCGGTTACGGATTAGTAGAAGACCCTGTAACAAATCGCCCGTACTATTTAACATGCAAAACGAACACAGTGACGTTTAGAAATAAGTAAAAAAGTAAATCCCCCGGATTTGACCTCTATGGAAAACCGTGCTAACCCTATCTGCATAGGAGATCGAGCGTAGGGAAATGAGAGAATGCTTGCCATGCATACTTCAACCCTTATTTTATAGAAGGGGCATATGACATATCACAAAGAAAATCAAAAAGATCATAGAATAGTGTTATTATGATCGAACGTATTTCCCAGTGGGAAACGGAAGTTCTATTTTCTATTTTCTCTGGTTAAGGGGTTCATCTACACAAACGGCAGGATCTTAAATTTTTAGCCAGTGTTAACAAATTGAGTGATGCACTTATTTATTTTCAGCTTTATACTCGTTGAAAAGTGGGTCATAAGTGTTCACTGACCGAACTTGACTACTAGGATTTGCTCAGATCACGGAATAGCAGTTCGTCTCACGAGATCTCTCATGCATTGTGGGCCGGGGGGGGGGGGGATCGAGTAATATTATCTTGAGTAGAAATATCATGATTTTATTACTCGGGCCTTTAAGGAGAAGTAAGTTTATCAGACCTTCATACACTCTAAATACAACGAACATTAAATTTTGTCATTTACTAGGAAAAACGCTTAATCCCGCCGCGTTGATGGATCGGGCGTAATTTTTTTTAAACGAAAAAAGCGTAAAATTGTGATTTTTTAATAGATCATATTTTTGATTACGCTCAAATTTCCACGAATATATTAACTCATAAAATCAAAGTTCTGTGAAACAATCATTACAATCGGATAAGCATGTAGGTTTTATTCGTCGAAGAAATGTTAAAAATTGAAAAAAATCGTTAAAATTGCGATATCATGAGAAATAATTTTACGATTGCACTCAAATTTCACAGGAATGTATTCATAAAATGAAGGTTCTGTGAAAAAATCATTACAATCGGATTAAGCATGTAAGTGTTAGAAGTCGAAGAATTTTTTTAAAAATCGTACAAATCGTAAAATTGCGATTTTCATAAGAAATAATTTTTTGATCAATTTTTCCCCCCGTGCAGTTCTTTGTTAAGAGATTTCACAGACCTCCATAAAATTTCATCGCAATTGGAGTATTGGTTTAGCCGGAATCGTGTTCACAGCACACAAAAATACAAAAGAAAAAGAAAAAAAACATTCCGGATTTTTTATCCAGTGTAGTGAAATGGAATCTTCGCTTCGCTCGCTAACGCTCGCTTCGCTCATCCAATTAAAAAAATGTATATAGGTATTAGCACAGAATCCGTTTTAAGCTCCTCTATTCCTTTTAGTACCACATAAGCTGTAATTATATAAAATATTTCATTAAGTTATTTCTGAGAAAACAATGTCCATGTCTATATTTTAATGCCAATATCAGTTAAATCCACGTTAAGGAGCTAACAAATCAAGATTAGTGTAGGTCGTGTAGAAACATGGTTTGCTAGAGTCAGCTGACGAGCTGACACAACATTCCTCTATGATTGACACCTGTTGCTGTGAGCGGCGACCAGTCAGCTATTTGCATGCTCAGCTGTTACATAATAATAATTTATAGTTTGAACCGTGGTGAGGATATTATGTAGTTGCTCACGTAGGACCTAACAAACATTTACAGCGCCAGTAGTCCTTCCTGACGAATAGTGTGCGTCTATCAATAATTTTTAAATACATAATTTTATTTTATTATTATTATTATTATATTATATATTATTATTATTATTATTATTGTTACTTTTTGTATTGTTTAAATCGATATTTCGATGAAATCCTTACTAGAATTTCAGACTGACTGCCTGACACTTCTCCAGAGTATCTAGCTAAGAGTAAGCTAACAAGTAACAACAATAATGTTATGGTTTTGTAATAGTAGATTTCGGTTTAAAGCCAACATTGATCATGCTCGGTAAATTATTATTTTCTTTAACTTTCAGTTAAAGGTATTCAAATGTGTTTGTACCTGCGTTCATTTTATAAAAAGAGTTGAATAATTTCGAATATGAATTCGAAGCCCAATAGTTATCCCACGTGACGTGGAGTATTTCGTCGGTCCTTCCACCGCTTCCTCACACGAGTTCGGTGACGTGTTGATGATATCTTACGGGCAGTGAAGTGATGCGAGTGTTGGTGGGCAAGCTGGACGAAGGCAAAGAAGAGAGGATACAAGTGGGATGTAGGTGATGTGCGGTGTACATGGGAGCTGACTCCAGCACGGTAAGACGACCATGTTTTACCACTTGCCTCTTCATGACGCCTGGCACTTATTACAGCATTCGCTTATGGTGGTGTTACTCGTCCAAGTCAACTACTTGTGAAATTAGTATATTTTATGTGATATAAAAATAATAATATTAATTAAACGGTATTTTGTGGACGAACACTACTTTACAGTACTTTTTCGTTACTATAGCCTCTTTAGACGGCCCAAAGTTATCAAACGGGCAATGATTAACTATAATTACCACGTATATAATTCGTACCGCTAGATTAAATTGACAGTTTATGGAACTTTAACTCGAGGGAAACGATTAGTGGAAGTTCTTTTCGCAAAAACCTTCAGAGAGAATTATCTTCTAAAAGTTGAACGCGCGTGTTTCTAGGCACGTGGCACACGTGGCAAGAAATCTCTCGTTAGATAAAACATATTATTCTCTTTTTCGGAAGTGGTAACCCCGTAGCTTCTTAACCTCGAGAGAGTCCTGTGCTGTGCATGTCCTCGAGGATACGTGGCACTGACTCGCGCCCTCTTATCAGTATTAACACGAAACTCGGTTTGAAAGACTATGCAACTTAAAACTTTCCAAACAGCTGAGCTATTATTATTCTATTCACGTTGAAGAAAACGCATTTCCTTTCTCTGTTTTCAAGTCGCGATTCGTGAACTGTCTCAAAAGGTTCTCTACTTGCTCGAATATGTTTTGGTTTATTTGGATTAAGGACGCGTCAACCGTTAGGTCATAATGCACCACTCTAGCCTAAGGGGGGTGGGGAGGAGGTGCCCATGCTAGTCAGAACCAGCCACGGGTAAGGGGTGGAAGGGGGGGTTCTCACGTCGCGGTCGTCATTGTCTTTGTCATCGTTCGTGGTGTCATTGTCTTTGTCATCGTCGCCAGAGGGTCGTCAAGGGAAGGGGGCAAGGTCCCCGACGACGATTGCCAGAGCTCGCCTCTATTTTCGGGGAGTAAAATACTACCCTTCATACTAGCTGATGTTTGCAAGGTGGACTTTTTCTCTTGAATCGCCTTTTACGATTAGCAGAGCCAGCTCTGGGCCAATTCTACCCCGGGCCCAGACGGGAATATGTACTTGATTTTTAGATCAAAAGTAATTTACCTGTAAAACACCAGATGTGCATCTTATTTATTTGTACTTCTCTCTCAAATCCAAACTTAAAAGTGCAACCCAACAAACAATGAACAAGTTAACGAACAACTACAAAACTTTGAAGCATAAGAATTACAATAATTATTGATGGAGTTCAGTTCTCACAATAAGAACATAAGGAGTTATCAAAACAGATACAACATCTCAAATTTTCCATCTGTTACTATATACTGATGAGTTGGGTATGAAAGAGCCTTTTTAAAACTTTACAATATATCTTGATGATACGAAAACTTATCAATTTATGAAAAGTATGTCACAGATAACAAAAATGTAAAATAAATGTGTTTTACCTTCACTGTGATTCTGTCCGTGGGTGTACCAATTTTATTAACTAACTTATTTAATTATTTATTTATTTATTTATATTTATTTAGAAACTTAAGTGTATTTTAAAAAAAACTTTGACCAACAATAATTGGTTGAGTTCCTAAGAAGAAACTTTCCACTACATGTATGTCATATGTATATAAGTACACTCACACTAACAGTCGCGTAAAAACAATGTTACTCCATCAACTGTCCCCCACTGATGAAAATCAGTTATGTGACTGAGTAGGTAGACTCTAAATACGTATTTATGTATTGATGTATTTAGTATTTATGTGTTTTTGTATTTTTTATTTATTTACTTATTAACTTAATTATTTATTTATTTATTTATTTATTTATTTATTTATTTATTTATTTATTTATTTTTATTTATTTATTTTATTTATTTTATTTATATTTATTTATTTATTTATTTATTTATTTATTTATTTATTTATTAATTTATAACGACCAAAGAAAATACTTGATACTCTCAACTTGTTTCATTGTTAAAATTTCGTGACTGCCCTATAATCTTTGGCGTCAAACGCAATAACATAATATATACTAAAATGGAAGAGCACAGAAGCATAGATCCTTACGTTAAGAACTCTATTAGGCTTAAGCTGAATGGTCGGGAAGTATCCAGTTAGATTATTTATAAAAATATTATTATTTATCTTAATACTATATTAAAAATAAGTGATTTCATGTACTACGGTAAATCATGTGCTTTGTATAACTCATCTTTAATGTACACTTAATGAACATAATTGTGACATAAACACAATTATGATTAAATTTAACCAATTAACCAACAAACACAAGATTAATAATCGATACGGAGTTGAAACAGAAATTATGATTACATTTTACCAATAAATACAAGATTAATAATCGATGCAGAGTCAAAACAGAGTGCAGACGCCGTGGTGTTGCTACCAACGCCAGTTTCATTCATGTAATTTAAACGTCGGTCAATAAACAAAGCTGATACTTCATGTAACGATGTATAGAAGGAAATTTTGGTTAACAATTGTAAAGCGTAGTAAATATTATCAAAGAAACAATAAGTCCTGGGTTAATTTTGTAAATCGTTGCAGTGCCAGAACTAGAACCAGATCCAGAACCAGAACCTGCAAAAGTGCTTTTATCAGGATTTTCACAAAGTCCAGGGTATTTCGAGCTGCATTTGGAGCCTCCTGGACACGTGGTACAAGACTTCTCATCCCCAGTTATACTTGTGTAAACCTTTGCTTGGAGCATATTTCCAGCCGGAGAATAATTGCATACCATAAGCACTGACATTTTCTTCCATCCCGCATCATTATACACTGATTTGGCACATCCAATCTTCCTCGTTTCGGCCCAGACGACTTGAGTATAGTGGCCAGTGTTCTCATTAAATGCGTAAGACCCTAATCCGTCTTTGGCAAACTTTGTCACCTCATTGTACCACCCGTCCACGTGGTCGGAGTTTTTCACGACTAGATTTGTGTTGATTGCTATATTCTGACCGATCCCCGTACCATCAAGCGACTTGCGGCATTCGTCGTGAGAAAATGTACACTGATCAGCCCATCTTCTTGCAATCTCTTCAACTTCTTTGTCCCATATCAACTCCATCATGTCGGTAGCTCCTGGCTGGCCACCCCCCTGCGTCTCCTGGCCCAGTGCGACTGTATTGCGATGCTGGTTATGCGACTCCAAGATTGCTTCTTTGTCGGATTGTGACATAGTGGACTTTGAACTGTCGTATTCTTTGCAAGTCTTCGATATACCCGCTGGATACTTGCACATCGTGTTCATCGAAGTTCCACACGGATGTGAACAATAGTCAGCACAATCATGTTTATCGAAACATGAAACTACAACACATAATATAAAAACTGCTTTCCCAATATTCCACATCGTAACGATTTCGAAAATCAGTTGATAAAAAACATGTGTAAATATACCAGCACCGGTATGTGTGTGGGATTGGAATAACAAAATTAGTAAAAACCATAGATACGAATGCATATTAAAATAATACACACAATACTTTCTCAACGATGCTAGTTTAATTGTTGCGGTGTATTCGATCACCACTTAAAAGAGCAGAGCACTCTTACAGAAATTTTAAAAGTCAAAGAAAAATGGCTGAAAGTTGGTTGAATGAAAGAGGAACATGAATAAAAAACGTTTTTGTATTGTACAACAGCTCTTTTTGGCAATTGAAAGCAAATGTTTGGTCAATAAGAAAATGAAAGTTCTCGGTGCAATACTTAATATTTTAGCTATGATTTCTTTTATTTCTTTAAACACACGTGTGTCTCCGCTACGAGTAGAGAGAGATACTAGGGCGCTTTTACCGGTTAGTACATGAAAGAAAATAATTTTCCGAAATAACGTTTGATGTACGATTTTCTTTCGTCCACCGGTTCAAACTCTTATTTTATAAAATCGCACATCAAACATTATTTCTGATTTTTTTCCCCCTTATACACTAGCGGAGAAAAAGGTGTGTTTAAACAATTTTAAAAAAAAATCATAGCTCAAAATTAAGTATTTCACCAAGAACTTTCATTTTCTTATTGACCCAAAATTTGCATATAATGTCCAAAAGTGAGCTATTGTCTCGTTTTTAATCATGTTCCTCTTTTATTCAACCAACTTTTAGCTATTTTCATTTGATTTCCAAAATATCGGTACGAGTGCTCTGGAATATTATAGTTTATATAAAGCATCAAATTTTTCTTATAAACATGCTTTCGAAAAATTATACAAAATTGGACTAAGTCAGTGGAAAAATTTTTTACTTCATATTTTATTCCAATGACTATTAACTTTAAATTTAAATCCTTCAGAAAGATTAGGCGCATCGCATTTGTAAAATAAACTTTCTTTCCGTATTAAGTTTCAATATTTAATTGAACCGGTGATTTTACAAAAAACATTGTTAAAATAATATATCTTCTCTTTTAACTGAAATGATTGTTGATATTTGATTGATACCTTGAAACTTTTATTCAAAAGCGACTTAGTATTAATTCTTTAAGTTTCTACTATTAATAACAACGCACATATATTCATTCCTAATTGGAAGTAATAGCATTGAGGGACTCAAAGGTAATAGCATAATGCGAACTTGTTAAATCAGTATTCGCAAAGTCATTTCCGCTGACGCAGCTCCGAAGTTTGCAAACTTATAATTAAGAAAATGCAGTGAAGCGAAAATGGTGATGAAAAAATTGCTGGGCATAACGCAGCCAATGCATAACGAGAGCAAATACGGTTATCAACTTAACACGACTAAATTACTTTAAACACTTCTAAATTGGAAATAAATATACTCTTGAACTTGAAGAAAGCTGACTAGAGTGAGGGCGTGTGAAGGAAGAGATACCCCCCCCCCCCCAAATACAAAAAATTGTAAAAAAAAAAAAACGGCAGACAAGCTCTCCTTCAAAAGAAAAGTCTTTGTCTGTGAATGTTGTGAGGTATAGAATTTGAGCCAATCTTTTCATTCTTCCTCCCTAGTTCGCTTAAAATAAGATATTTCGCTCTTACGAGCGCCAAGCCAACCATTTTCGTGGTAAAATGATAAATTTAATTCAAAATCATAAAATCTAGGCCTGATTTGTTTATTATGAGAACTTTAAAATGGTCATCACAAGCTTTTTATGATTGAGTTAAAATTTTACTTTTTACCACGAAATGGGTGCTTGGCTTGCATCATAACAGGCGAAGACTTACTCTTTAATGCAAACTAGGGAGGAAGAATGAAAAGATTGGCTCAAATTCTATATCTCACAACATTCACAGCCAAAGACTTTTGAAGGAAAGCTTGGCTGCCGTTTTTTTTAACAAATTTTTGTATTTGGGGGGGATATCACATCTTTTTGCTGTTTGTTTCATATCAAGGCGTGAAATACTTGTAAACGAAAATTCAAAGAAAGAGGGAAATTTCAAATGTAATTTTCCATCTAAATTGCTCGGATGTACGGCTTAGACGGAGTTTGATTCACTTTCTAAATTTTTGTAAGAATTAAATTGGTGGCTGCATAGCTCAGTTGGTAAGAGCATAGCCCTGACGGCTAAGGTCATGCCAAATTTTATGCTGATATCTCATTAGGTGCCTTCATTGTGATGCTGGAAATATCAAGGAATAATATAAATTATTAGGGATGGGGGTTGAAAAAATGTGGTTTAGGAAATGAGAATAGGCCGATTCTGTTAAAACACATTAAAACATAATTTTAATAACTAATTTGAATAAAAATTCAATTTTGTGTTAGAGCTTTGATTTATTCCAATTTTAGGGGATGATTTAGGGGGTGTTGGGGGTGGAATATCGCTTGCCTCTCGGCTGATTATTAATTCTGATATTTTTATCTACCCCCATGCTAAATTTCGCGCATGGAGCTCATGTGTTAGATATTTATTAATGGTTTTGAATTTAAATATTTTAAATGGTTTTGGTTTTGATTTTGAAAGCAAAAGTGTGTGAGTCTGAGGTACATCTAAGTTTGATCCAAGTTTCATAGTTCTAAGATATACCGTTTTCTCTGTGGGCTCTTATTCCTCTCCGTCAGAATCCACATCCAGCTAGCCACCCAGCTAGCCAGCCGGAATTTTTTCGACGATTTTGAGACACTTTTTCTAACACAGAACGGGTTATCGGATCGGGTTGATTTTTTTTGTTAGGTCATGGACCACATATCAGGTCATATACCGAGTTTCAAGATTGTAAATCTTTCGGGACGGAATGTACAGATAGCTGAAAACCCCCCAACTCGGGTAGGAGTAAACAGGGTCGAGTTAGTCATCGCCTTTTTGCAGTCGCGTGCGCTTGGCTGCGGGCGAACGACCGTCGCCCTAGATCTGTGACCCTTGAGATATTTAAAAAAATCGATCTTTGGTTGGTTATCGCTCACTCGTCGGTTGCGTCGGGGCCTACAGGGTTGGCTTGGTCGCTTTGGTTTACTGTCCCCCACTGAAAATTAGTTGTGTGACTGAGTGGGTAGACTCTAATAATTTATTTTATTTAAATGTAGAAGAGTATGATAAAGTTTTAGTTTGGCCCTTTTCTTAGATCTCAATAGGCTTGGCTGTATTTTCACAAGTGTTTTGTATGCGTATTATGATACTAAAACAAATTCAGGCCCTAATTCAAAACTACATATAACATATTGGTTATTTCTAGATTTCACAGGCATGATAATAGAAGTCTTTAAATCTGTGACCCTTGAGATTCTGAAGAAAATTATGTTAGTAATTGTTTAATTTTAAAAAAATGTTATACATTATTGGCGATTGGTTATTGTTATTATAAATATGTAAAACTTTGCTATTTTTTACAGTTGCAAACAAGATATGATTTCTGACTACATGAATACGTAGGTCTACATGACTACTTTGAAATCGGATTAACCTCAAGTGTTGTATATATTTCATTATTATTCGTGATTCGTTTTGACTCGGCGCCAATTATTAAATGAACCAGATTCCATGATATAAAATCGTCATTCATGACATCGCATTGTCAACACTCGTGTCCTTCAAAACCAGAAATAACTGCTACTATGCAGTCAGTCAGTCAGTCAGTCAGCCAGTAGTGCACAGTTGTTGATGCTCTGGTAGTGATGGCTGTTAACTCTAGCTAGGCACTATTGGGTGTTGTTCCACTTCCCAGTAAGGTCTAGCCGAGAATTCAATGATCTGTAAATTGATACGCAGAGAAAAATAAGTGGCTCTAATGCAAGTGGGCTCAGGTTCGACTTCCACCTCAGACAATCCCATGTTCAACATTCGTTGTAAAAGCTGGGGTTTATCTCTTAGGATTAAATTGTAAGGCACGTATAGTTTCAACTGTCTAAACAGTTTAAGTATTTCTTGCTAGTTTCTTGGTAATAAAGTAAGTTCGATCTTTATAGCTCACAGTCAAGCGACAAGAGTCACTGGTTTCGAGCAATGTATTTCAACTAAACATCACTACGATCTTAGCGTTTACATTCCTCGCTCTCTGATTATGGGGTAAACACACCCGGTGTGATTCTACATGCTACTGCAAGCGCTTGCTGTTGTCCGCACCGACTGGGCAATTAACTCAGTTCTTGCATTGAAATTTTTCTGTAACTATCTTATTTCAAATGTTTTCAATACGCGTTGTTTTGGATGAGCGAAGCGAAGACTTCAATTTCACTGACCCCCAAAAAATTTAGCTCGGGTGTTTTTTTTTTTTGTTTGTTTGTTTGTTTGTTTTTCCGTCTGTTTTGTTCGCTCTCTACCGGGCAAACGGCATATGCGATCTAGATGAAAATTTGACAGGATCTTCGAAATCTCTGAACTTAGACTTGCTACGTTTTTGGGTACAATCGAAGAAAATTTCTCATGAATATCGTACTTTTACGATTTTTTTTTTCGATTTTAATGTGCGATATTTTCATGCCATTTGGGCCAATTCTGAGCAAACGGGTGGAGCTTAAACGTTCATATTATACATGGACATTAGGGTACGGTGATTTAGTACATTTTGAAAGAAAAAGTTGAAAAAGTTAGCCAGAATCTATAGAATAAAGCTTTTAATATAAGATTATTGTTTTTTTGTGCGATATTTTCGTGCCGTTTGGGCCAATTCTGACCAAACGGTTGGGGCTACAACGTTCATATTATACATGGACATTAAGGTTATGGTGATGTAGTACCTTTTGAAAGAAAAAGTTGAAAAGGTTAGCCAGAATCCATAGAATTAAAGCTTTAATATAAGTTTTTTACGGTAAATAATACCAATTGACAAGAAACAAAAGAAACTTGACAACATTCACCTACAATGCGTAGGCAGCAAAACAAAGCACTTGCAAAAGTAAAGATATCCCACGCAACTAAAAACTTTAAAAAGCTCATCCATCAACGCGTCGGGACTTTAGCGTTTTCTAGTTACTAATAACGAATAAGTTTCTTTGGCTAAATATTGACGTATTTGTTTTTTTTTTGGCTTTTTTCAAATTGGCGAAGGATTTATATTATTCATCGTGTTTTGCTATGAGCGTAGCGAGCGAAGCGAAAACTTCAATTTCACTGACCCCTCAAAAAATTTAGCTCCAATGTTTTTTTTTGTGTTTGTTTTTTTGTCTGTTTGTTCGCACGATTCCGGGCAAACGGCATAAGCGATCTTGATGAAAATTGAAGGGGACCTTCGAAATCTCTGAACTTAGACGTGCCACGTTTTTGGGTACAATCGAAGAAATATTTCTCATGAATATCGCACTTTTACGATTTTTTTTCGATTTTTAGTGCGATATTTTCGTGACATTTGGGCCGATTCTGACCAAACGGGTGGGGCTACAAAGTTCATATTTTACATGGACATTAAGGTTATGGTGATGTAGTACCTTGTGAAAAAAAAGTTGAAAAAGGTAACCAAAACCCATAAAATAAACGTACTTTTACGATTTTGAGTCGGAATCCATAGAATAAAGGTTTTGATATTAGTTTTTTTGAGGTTTATAAATGAAGTAACATTAGAAACTCGACAACAATCGCCTACAAAAACTAACAAAAACGCTCATCCATCAACGCGGCGGGACTTTAGCGTTTTCCTAGTATTAGTTCATTCTTTTATATATACTTGTTGATTTGTATTCATTGTTTCTCGATTGAAACTGTTTTCTTTATATTATAACCATACTGTTCGAATAAATCAAATCAAATAAAAACAGATAAAAGTCGTTTTAAGCGAGCGTTCCCATTTGACTCTGCCGGAAAAATTAGTCACTGGTTTTGTTTTTTTTTGTTTGTTTGTTTTTGTTTTTTTTTTTTTTTGTTTGTTTGTTTGTATGTCTCGCCATAACGTTCGAACGGAGGCTCGGATCGAGTTGAAATTTTCACCATCCGCAAGCTTTGTTCTCGATTGAATGCCATTAGTTTTGTGGCAAAATCGTTCAAAAAGTTAAAAAGTTACATTAAAGTTAATCGAAATTCGAAAGTTTTTTTTTCAAACTTCACGGCGACAAAATCTGAGATGGCCAAATCATTTAGAATGTCCGTCCGGTCACGAATATGTTAATTTTATTTTGATCCGATAAGAAGTGTAGATGGAAATTACATTATAACAAAGTACGGTTACCATGGCAACGGAAAGTCGTGCAGCTTTTTTGGCTCATGATAGCGGTCGAACGGAGGCTCGGATCGAGTTGAAATTTTCACCATCCGCAAGCTTTGTTCTCGATTGAATGCCATTAGTATTGTGGCAAAATCGTTCAAAAAGTTAAAAAGTTACATTAAAGTTAATCGAAAGTTTTTTTTTCAAACTCAACGGCGACAAAATCTGAGATAGCCAAATCATTTAGAATGTCTGTCCGGTCACGAATATGTTAATTTTATTTTGATCCGATAAGTAGTGTAGATGGAAATTACATTACAACAAAAGTAACGTTGCCATGGCAACGAAAAGACGCGCGAAGTTTCTAATGCACTGCCACCTAGAAGTAATCAAAATACTTTCGAGGAAGCAGTCTATTATTTGTCAACTAAGGTTGCGTTCCGTAGAAGCGACCGGTCGACCAGTCTTCTATTATAGCGTTCCGTAAATCAGATTGGGCGACCACTCTACCCATTGCCGAGCGTAACGTTAGTATTCTGGTCAACCAGTGGTCACGACCACAACGCCCAACGTTTTGAGTGGGCGTAGTGGTCTTTTCATTGAAGTATGGCGCTATTTTTGAAATATATGTCTGCTGATGTGTATTTTGCTGTTTACTCATACGTAGATCAACTGATTGAGCTGTAAAGTCTCGATTGGTGTGCTTAGAGAACATGTGGAGCATACGTGGGTGGAGGTAGGCCTAGGCTTTTGTGTATTTTCTGTACTTGTTTTACTAGTAGGTCTAGGCCTAAGCTGGTCGAGGGTTGTTCTAAAGCCCTGGCCTAGGCCTAGGGCCGAGAGGGCATAATAATCGAATATTTATTTGGCCTAAAGCATACACAGACTACACATTGTCTGGCAGTCGTATTTGACACAATTAATTAATAGCAGCATCTTTTGCCGTTCCATCGCCATTTTCCCGCTGGCAAAATTCGAACGTTTCTAGTTCGGAAGTGTTCCGTTGTAGGTCGCGACCAAAGCGACCAACAACGGGTGACGTCACGACCTATCGACGACCAGTGTGGTCGACCGGTCGCTTCTACGGAACGCAACCAAAGAGTTTAAATAGTTTTCCCAAGGAGTCAAGGTCCTCTAGATGGCGGTGGATTTTAAAGTAAAGATTTAAACACGGGTTTACCAAATACCTTGGCAAAAATAAATAATACTGGAAACGCGAACGTCGTAAATTTTTAAATTTAAAAAAATGTGCAATGTGGGTCTAGCTATAGCACGTGCTCGCTTATCAACGCGTCCAACTGAGCGTTTCCTAGTTAAGGTAACTGGAACCTCTTGTTCTAAGGACTATTTTTATAATTGAATAAAAATCATTGGTTAGACTTTTTAAAGAAGAAAACATATTTTCTACTACTTAAAAAAACAGGTTGCACTATATTATAATATGATAAATGGAATAATGCAAATGTGGAAGCCATTTCAAAGTTATCAAATTTATGAAACAATGAATAAATATATAGTTAAAATAGAGAAACCCGGTGAGCACGATAAAACAAAAAATGTTGTCTGAGAAGAAGGAAAAAAATAAGACGAAAAAACTAATGATATGGGTAAAAGTGATTAATTAATTAAGATAATGAACAACAATCGAGGGTTAAGATTTCTTAAAATAAACATAATGCAACAACAGACGTCACCAGTAAACCGCCAAATCTAAAGAATGCCAACTGCACGGTGCAGTATGTTATGATGGTAGCCTTGTGACATTGTAAACACCACACACAACTAGAAACATAGTAATTAATTAACATTCCTTGCTCTGTGTTGTGTAGTTGTATCCGACACTAGTGGAGTGTTCTGATAAATGCTGGCAAGCGTGCGTGCGATGAATGAAGTTGCGCGCGCAACCTTCTCGGAGAGTTCGAAGCGTCGCGTCGCGTCGCCCGTTAGTTCCACACCGACTCTCTGTGGTACCGCACGTGAGTTGAGCGCCACCGACGTCGCGACGCCGAGCGACGTAAGAAAACACGTCGACGAGGACGAAAAGTGCGGGAAATAAATTTAAAAAAATATTGAATTGATTCGAATAAGTCGTATTAGTCAATTTGCTCTTTCTTGAAGTGGAATTGAACTTTAAAATTTTCGCCGATTATAAATATTGGTAAAATATTAAGATGATGACCTTGGCAATGAATGCTAAAATAAGTCTTGGGACGTTGTCTGTTGTTGGGCGAACTTGAAGGGAAAGTTCTTTCCGCCAAAACTTGCTGAAAAGTAAGTGATTTTTATTGATATGGAAATATAGGTTTTAATGATTATTAACTGGTTCTAATAAAATACCGAAAAAGTTTTAAGCACAATGAAATGAACAGACGAAATAAATCCCCTAGACTTTTACAATCTTATATTTTAATAGTTATCTTGATTGCTGAATGAGGGTAGTTTATGAATAACTTCATTGTTTGAAATTTTTATTACATACGATAAACGAAACATAAGGGTGCCATTTTGAATAGTTTCGTCACAAAAGGCGTCATAAAAGGCGTAATAAACAAAAAAAATCTTTGCTTTTAATGTATATTAAAAAAGGCGAATTATTAACCATGAATTAGCTACGAAGTTCACGTTACTATTGAAATCTCCTGGGCTGGATTTCAAACCGTATCCAATCCAATATCATCCTTGGAAATCAACGATTTACGAGAAAAATCCTGGCTGGTGACATGTGAAAAAATAATCAAAATTTACCATATTTATTCATTCACGGTTTAATATATTTTATTTATTTAAATTTCAATAATTATTACATTATTGATTAATCGGGTCATCAACGGGTAGCGAGGCACCTGAAATGTTTTAGATTTTAATTATACTATTACAATCCAGAAAGTAGGTCTCGATGTTAAGTATTTTATTTTCTCGTTCACGAATTTGAGTTGTAATCATTCCTAAAGATTTTCTTCGTTACGATGACCGAATATAGTTGGAATTCTTCTGCAATCTTCTGGGCTTGGATTCCTGAAAGTATTGCTTGCACAAGTGTTAAACCTAATCTACACCGTGCTATATTACTAATGGTTATTGTATTTTATTGATTCTCGTGAACTTCATAAATTGTCACGTGTCTTGTACTGTTCCCTCTCCGCACCGTGTACTACAATGCCAAACCAACAAAACATTCGATTAAACAGGATTTTTCAATCAATTTTGTGATTCTATGTTATTATAAATGCATATGTGTAAATGAATAATTAGGTTTGAGTTTTCCAGAAGAGTGGCATTTTGACTAATTTGAACCGCGAACATAATAACAAAATACATTTTATGTGCTGTACGTCCAAATAATTTCATTTTAACAATCAATTTACCGGTTCTCCTAGTTTCAATTATTTATAATGCATTTTATGTGCTGTATTAAATTAAATCGAACAATACTATTGATTGCAATACGCTGCTCCGGTTCAGCATTTAAACATTGTTGTACTGCAATGAAAAGGTACGTTTTGAAATATGATTTTTTCGTTTAAATTATATATATTTTTGAATTTGACTCTGATAAGTTATTTTATGCAAACCAGGGTGTCAAACAATTACAAAGTAAATTATAGTTTGTTGCATTTTTACGCTGTAATGGTATACATATCTGCCAGATAGACTCTTCGTAATCAATAAGCAAACACAATATCAGTGATAAATACACATTAAAATTATATCTGCTATTTGAGTCAAACAAACATAGATCAGTTTAATTGCCCAATTCATCTGGCGCTCTATTGACAGTTTTATAAATACTCGGTTGACAATATACGATAGGGCCTACGTGAGCGTTTTTTGGACACGGATTTTCTGCCCACACAGTTAAATTGTGATCTTATTAGAATATTTTATTTCATAAAATTATAAAATTTCAAAACATGTTTTAAAATAAAATGTTTTGTACTTAAATATTGTAAGAATACATTATTAATTGTTATTTTAATTTAATTTTTCATAGTCGGGATTGTGCATTTTATTGAGTTAAAAACGAAGTAAGAATTGGAAAATTTAAAATCGATTTTAACTATTTCTTGGGGTCAAGACGATTAAGCTGAGAATCATAGACTAACACAAAGCAAAAAGTAAAAACTTTTTCGTAATTATTTTCCAGCATTGATTTTGGGTTGAAATAAAAATGAAGAATGCTTTGGGATGGGAAACCACTTCAGGGACAAATTAATGTCCCACTTCAGGTAACGCAATTCCAAGGGCTGTTTGAGAGCTCTCAATCCATATAGCATTCGCATTAACGACTGAAATAAACCTTGAGAAACACATTCAGTCAGGATTGCCGGGGGGGGGGGCGTTACCGTTTCAAAAATAAGCGCGTTAGTATGAGCTATCTCTGTTGATTATCTAAATCTTCCTTACTTTGCGTGGGGGGAAGGGGGCATGACGTAATTTTAAATTAAATGGATACATGTTTTTTTAAAGTGAAAAGTGGAAACTCAAGTAGACCTAATTGAAAATGGAATCAACGCAGTTTAATTAAAAAAATACTGACGTTTTTAAACTAAATTATGCCTATTGTAATGCAGCGTTTGCAGTATAACCTATGACTCGTCTAGACCATTGCAGGAAGCAAACTATTTAAGTTGATGATTCAGCATCTAGATTCTGCACCTATAAGTTATTATGAATATTTCTAAAAAGCAGTGGAACAGACAATAGTTGGCACGTGTCCCATCCACGCGGCTAGGAGTGGGCGCCTCTGATTCCACCTTGCCACTCTCATTCTTATATAACTCGATGTACACAATGACACGTCGAGCGCCTGACACGGCAGCTCCGTTGTGCAATGCAAACGAGCAAACATGAAATGGTGCAAGGAGTTTAGAACTCTTTCCATATCCTATCTTTAATGCACTATAGAGAGAACGTGACCTGGGAACGATAAGGACACATCTTAAAAATATTTAGGTGATTTTTGTCAGCTTTTACGATGGCACTTACAATTTAAAGTATTGGTTTATAAATTTAGAACCTGTAAAATTTTCGTGCAAGTATTTTTGTGTTATTGTTTGTTTTGAGTATTTTTTTGTTTTTATGGCCTATTTAACATGTTGATAAGTGCAGAGGTGTTGTTTTATTAACCGGTAGCCGAGTGTTGCTAAGTTACATAAATATTGAATACGTTTTAAAAAATATTAATGGACTTACAATAGTAAAACGGACATTGGTTAAGTTATCAACAGTGCAACTAAAAGAACAGACTAGCAATTTGCGCAACATATTGAAAATTCGATTAATAATGATAGAAAACAAACGCCCTCCTCTGTTGCTAATACGGATGATATACAGGAAACTTAAATCTGACACGGTTATGATTAATTCAGAAAATTATTTATCATACAAATCATATTTATACTATAGGCCCTATGCTATTTTCAAACATTTCTGCGCTCTACCAGCTTCACGGGTAGGCTACTTCTATCGTAATGGAAGTTTCAGGAAATCTTCTTCAAGCGCGAAGCGATTTTGTATGACATTAAAGCAATACTTCAAATGAAAATCGTTGTTCTTAAAATTAAACAATGTTTACTAAAACTCTCGTTTAAAACACTAGATGGAATTATGACTTTTTCAAATCAGCCTTCATTGTTGGTTGGTTCATATACATCAAGATTAACAAAACTTGGCACTATATTTTCAAAGACAAGTCATATTATGACAAAACGAAACGAAATAAAATATTATATGAACAAATTTTTGAACCACCAAATACGCTCATCCATTAACGCGATTGTGAAAAGCGTTTGTGAATCGTCGTACAGTTCACTCCATACTCGGCTTTTGCCGAGTTGAATCCCGATCTCTCTTGCTTTCAGGCGACGAGACTATGTAGTGTTCGTGTTGTGGTAGGTTGCGCTTTTCTTGACGATGCAAGGCGCGTAGCTCAGATGAAACGTTGCTAGTTAGTTGACTAGCGTGAGAGTGACCCAATAAAGAGTTAAGCTTAACGTCGTCATACAACGTTTGTACCGACCTTGATGGCGGTGCCGGGTATATAGAAAGTCCAAGTTTCGATGAAGCCAACCCCACCCTTTCTACCCCCCTGGTCACCAAACACATCATTGTTGAAGGGACCTCGTGTTAATCGGAGGCCATGTTTGGTTTTTAGTGCGAGACGTGACACACGCACAGACGAACTAACAGAAAAATTATATAAAGGGGAGCTTTGCTACCTTACGAGATTAATCAGTATGACTAAGCTATTTAATTTTATATAAATTTAAGTTTTACTCCGGGAATAGATGATGGGCTCAAAATCACAAGACATAAATCTGTGCATATTCGGCCAAAATTATACCTTTTACTCTGCATAATAGATCATTTATTGTAAAAGGATATTATTAATTGTTATATAATTTAAATCATGTGGAGAGATTTAAATGATATGTTCTAAATGTGGGCAGTGTATTTATCAATAAATGCAAGGACTGGGAACGGAAGTGCCTAAAATTCGGGATAAAACTTATAAATCAACACATTGTCGGAGAACGCTACTAAAATAAAATCTCACACAACTTTTGGTGGAGGTGCCGGGTTCGAAAATATCCGAGTAATTATACGGATAGGCCAACTCCCAATGTCAAAATATTCTGTACCATCCTTGCTATGGCGATGTCAGGAAAAACAAGGCATGTTATACTAGGAGATATTATTCGTCTAAGATTAAAACAAGTTTCTATAAATACAGTGTAAAACAAGTTGAATCTATAGTTGGTATTTTTGATCGAAAAACGTTCCCAGTGTGATTTCGATTTTGTGTACGATGAATAATGTATACATGATTAATTTATTTGTGGTATTCGTAGTATATGGAATACGGTTAAATAAAATAATATAGTTTTACCGTTTAATGAACAACAGCGAGTACAGAAACACTAAAGTGATTAATGTGAAATGCTTCCTGCTAATAGTTAATGAGAATTATTTTCATAGTAAAACCTACCAAAGACATCACTTTGGAAAAATAAACAACTCAACATTCCGGTTACAAGCATCACAAAGCGAGATGGTAATGCAAGTTTAAGAATGATTTATAGACGACAGTTTCTTAAGTTATTTTCAAATGATCATGCACTCTTGGGGAAAACATCAAGGTGATGAATTGAGGGAAGGTTTCAAGATGCTCAGCCCAGTTTAGTTTTACCATCATCTAGAGTTTTCACGTGTTTCTATGTTCAAGTATATGACAAGTGCACAAAAATTAAACTTTGCAGGCTGAACATGAAGCATCCGATTCATGCGATTCTCAAAGTAAGTAAGAATTATGTTGAGTTTAAACGGTAGCCATATTGGGGGAAATATGTGTATGCCTATACTTTATTTCTTGCTGATAACCTAAAATCCTAAATACTCTAAAACACCCTTTTAAACTGAGATAAAAACGGGTCTAGGTGTTCTATAAAATAATACGAGTGTACTCGTTTTGAATAACAATATATTTGGGCGCAGAACGCTGGTAATTATGTCAATTAGTACAAATTACTTGCGGTATTTACACAATTCTAACCTAACCGATGGGAAAATGTCAACGAAGACTTTAAAATTTTGCTTTGAACGTGCGACGACATCATATTGATTTTTCACCCTACGCTACGGCTATATTTATTTTAATCTACATAATTACAGCCGTGCTATTTACATGCAAATACATAGTTTTTCTGAAATATTTTCTATAAACAAATTTAGCGAACATATTATACAACGTGTTTGCATATTGATGAAACTCGAAATTTTATTATCAATATGCAAGCTCACTAATTACCCAGTACATGTCAACCGTGGATAATATATGCTAAACGGCTATGTTTAGGAATAATATGGGCTGTGGAAGTGACGAGGAAGAAGGAATATCAAAGAGTGTATAGAAACTAATTTTAAGTGTATACATTTATTTTATATAAGACAATATTGCGATAAAAGTGATGATGATAATTATTTGCATTGGTTCATTGATTGAGCGTTATAGGACGAGATGCAAATGTTATTAGAAAAATCTTCGTCGCTCGTTTTGAACAAGTTTAATCATGTATTAATATTGATAATATTGAAAACGTTCTGTCGTGTCTGCCCCCATGGCTGCGATTTGTTCTTTGACCTGGAGTTGTATATACCTTCGTTCTTGATTTTGTGTATGTCAGGGGCGTAGCAACCATGGCGCGAAGGGGCGCGACCGCGTCCGGGTCCGAGGCCTCAGGGGGCCCCCGAGGCACCGAATAACAATGTGTCCAGTTATAGGGATATTAATTACAAATGAGACTGAATATCCACTATATGTAGGGTATCCTAAATGTGTTAGACAATAATATAGAAAATAATTTAAAAATATAAAATGTCTTTATTTACATTGGAAATTATTTTGTCGATATGACAAAGATGGCACTTAAGAGGGAATGGGACACATTTGGCAGTTAGCAAATAGCTATTCGCTCGGCCAAGATGCATCCGACGTATATAAAACTTTGCAAAGTTGTCAATGAAGCATACATGGACGGCCCTGTGGTCATAGATTTTCAAAATTTTGCCTTAATCAGCCAGAAAAAAATCACGAATAAAGTCAATTTTAGAGATTTTAACAAAATCAAAATTCGTGAAAACAAATTTATTTTTTATAAATTATTTTAAAACAAAATTTGGAAATGTGTTACTGCAGCGCCCTATATTTCCACATACATGACATATGTTTAAAATTTCAGACACCTGTGGTGTCAGTCGGCCAAGCGAACAGCAATTTGCCTAAAACGCATGTCCTATACTCTCTTAATTATTGTTGTTTACATTGTATGCATCGTTGGGTAACAAGACGTCCCAGTTTTAAGAAGATCGTCCCGTTTTTGTGTGATCTGTCCCGGTATTCCAAAAATAGTTGTTGGGACGGTTCCTGTCTCAGATCGCTCTACAGGCTATCTTGAGCAAAAAGAGGTCCAAAAAAATTCCACCTCTGGCGGCTGGGGCTTCGCCCCAGACCCCGTGTAACCCACGCAACTACAGAGGTCCCATCAGAAAACTTTGCGCCCGGGCCTTTGAGTTACTAGCTGGTATGTGTGTGGAATGGTGGAACCATGATATTTATGGTTTGTATTAACCTATTTTATTAATTAGACCTATTTTTGCAATGTTTTTTCTTCTTCTTCTTTCTTTCTTTCTTTTCTTTGTTTTTGCTTTCATCATCATTCATTATTCATGTATTTCTATTCGTATTTCTTCTGTTATCATGTTTAGTTTAAGTTAGTATAAGTTAGTTAGTAATGTTATTATGTTTACAATGCACAATGTAAAATATGGCCTATGGCTGTATTTGTGTCTAATTGAATAAATAAATAAATAAATAAATAAATAAATAAATAAATAAATAAATAAAGATAATCTGTACGTTAAGCCGAAGAATCTAAATTCGATCTCTGCTCGGAAAATGTGTTTTCGAAAATTTCTTATATTTATATATGATGGTATTATAGACAGAAATGCCTCCACCGGGGATTGAATCCTTGCGTTGGCACTTTTTTAATTTCTATCTATAATACCATCATAACAGCCTCATAGGCGCACTTTTTTAAACCTATAAAACCAAGATTAAACAATACATATAAATATGTTGGCCGAAAATTAATTCGATAACTGACTGTTAGAATTTGTAAGTCAATTCCCCGAGTGCTGTTGAATGATTTAAATAACCATTAACTTTACGACATGATTCGTTGTTGCTGTCTGTTTTTAAAATGTCCAAGGTCAAGTAAATGTTTGCTTGATTTTGAAAACTAAACCTAGACGAAACTAATTTAAGTTTATAAAGACCATATTATCTCCATACAGAGTTTTGAACTTTAAGAACATGTTAATACTTCGAACTCTCAATCTTCTGTCTTGGGGTAGCAATTATGCACACATACAACTATCTCAAGTATCAACGAAGTTTTGACAGAACGTAATGAAATCGAATTGTAAAGCTCGATGGAAGAAATACGATGTTCGAAACAGGAGACTCAGAGTCCAAGTAAGCTAGACGTGGACACGAATAACTAAAACACAAACAAGCGTGAGTTTAAGCAATACTAATAATAGATTTCGACATCAATCATTAGGATAGTTTGTTTTTTGTGTGCTTGCAACAACACGTTGGAAACAATTCTTTGTTTTGAATCAATATCGAAATAGAACTAGGTGGTGGATGTATGGATTGTTGAGGGGACGGTATCCAAAATATAATTGATAGGACCGCATTTTGACTAAGGAAAGCCTAGAATGAAACGTTCAGTCAGGATTGCCTCGTGGTCAGTATCAAACCAACGACCTCCCAAAAAGAGTGTTGAGTTTACACAATTTGCTACAGCTATTGAGCTTGGATTTAGGTAGCACACTGGTAAACCAAAGATAGGCTGGTTGGATAAGCTTGTTTTTGGGATATCTTAATCTCTTTAGTAACGGTTTCCTTTTCGTTGTTGTCTTTTTTTTCTTCTTCGTTTTTCCTCTTTCGAAAAAATATATTTGATTAATTTTAAAACCGCTTAATGTAACATTTCTAATATACTATTTAAATATCATAAAATGTCTTATTGTTGTCCAATTATTTTATCAAAATTTGCGTCAATAAAGAAAGCTGTTGTCCTCTTTTATAAATCAGTTTTTATAACTAAACCGGGTAGAAAAAAAGATTAGCTCGTGACGCGTGAGCTCCGCTATCGGTTTGCTTTCGAGATAATTTGACTCCGATTTATTTAAGTGGGGATCAATTTATTTATGTACCTTAAGGCCAAAGTTGATGATGTGATGAACTACAGTTTACGATATGTGTAGAAATATACCCCCCAAAATACAAAAATTTGTAAAAAAACACGGCAGCCAATCTCTCCTTCCAAAGTCTTCGGCTGTGAATGCTGTGAGATATGAAGTTGAGCCAAGTTTTTTATTCTTTCTCCCTAGTTTCGCTTTGAAAATATGTAAGATCATTTCGCCTGTTGACGAGCGCCAAGCCAACGATTTTTGTGGTAAAATAAGTAAATTTTTTAAACTCGAAATCATAAAAAAATTCTTGGCCTGAACCAAATTAAATGGCCAAGTCATTTTTTTTATGTTTTCGAGTTTAAAAATTTTACTTTTTTTACCAAAAAAATCGTTGGCTTGGCGCTCGTCAACAGGCGAAATGATCTTACAATTTTCAAAGCGAAACTGGGGAGAAAGAATAAAAGCTTGGCTCAACTTCTATATCTCACCAGCATTCACAGCCAAAGACTTTTGAAGGAGAGTTTGGCTGCCGTCTTTTTTACAAATTTTTGTATTTCGGGGGGGATATCACATCTTTTTGTTGTTCGTTCCGCTATCAAGGTGTGAATGATGGACTTTGAATGATTAAATTTGTTAAGTTCAAAGTTGTTTTTTTTACATTTTTGGGCCCACGGTCCCCCCAAAGATACCCCTTAAAATAAATAAAAAAATAAATTTTTTTTTAGAGTCTACCCCTCAGTTATATATAACTGTTTTTTCAGGGGGGGACTTTAATCAAAGCGACCAAGCCAACCATGTACAGGCCCCGACGCAATCGACGAGTGGGCGATAACCAACCAAAGATCGATATTTTTAATAGGAAATATATCAAACAGTGGTATGGACAGTGCGAACATCCGCGGATCAACGCCAGAATCCAAAAAGGCCGATCCAGAACAACTCTGGAATTTATTATGTGCTTCGTTGCTAAGGACGGCTTTCCAAAGTCACCGTTTACAAACTCCTAAGACAAGAACTGATAGACTTAAGTCCAAAACAGAAGTTAAAAAACTTCTGACTTTTAGCGGGAATCGAACCCTGGCCCTTCTGCATTGGAAGCAGATACGCTAACAACAAGACCAACGCACTAGCATAAGCACTAGATATTTATAATGGTTATAAGAGCATGTTTAATTTTTAAGCTTGTATACAAATTACTACGCCTGAGTAATAACGCGTTTTGTTTTGCTAGGAGGCTCCAAAATCAACGTTTACAAAATCCTAAGACAAGAACTGATAGACGTAAGTCCAAATCAGAAGTTAAAAACTTCTGACTATAGCAGGAAATCGAACCCTGGCCCTTCTGCATTGGAAGCAGATACGCTAAAAAAAAGACCAACGCACTAGCATAAGCACTTGATATTTATAATGGTTAAGAGCATGTTTAATTTCAAGCTTGTACAAATTACTACGCCTGAGTAATTACGCGTTTTGATTTTGATTTTGATTTTGATTTTTCCCCCGGGCCCAATTGCCCGGTTTTTTGTTATATGAGGTAAAATCTGAGTGTGGCCCAAGTTTCAAAGTTCTAAGATGAACCGTTTTCTCGGTTATAGCGTATTTTCATAAGAGTACGGAATTACCTACTTTTGATAATTTTGGTTTTTTTCCGGTACCCGTTAACCAATTTTGCTTTCCATATTCAACAGTGATAAAGAATGAGAGATATCAAAATGTATTCCACGTTTGAAACATCTCAGTTGTAGCGTTTTCTTTGAATGATTCATTTCTTAAAGTTCAGATATGTTTTTTTGTCATTTTTGGGGCCCCTGGTCATCCCAAATTTAGCCCCCTTTTGTTTTGGACGCAAGATATTTATAATGGTTTAATAGCATGTTAAATTTCAAGTTTGTACAAATTACCACGCCTTGGTAATTACGCGTTTTGATTATCATCCAAATTTTGATTTTCTCCGGTCCCTGTTACCCGATTTTGGTTTTGAAGCAAAAGGCACTGCGTCTGAAAACACCTAAGTGTGGTCCAAGTTTCATAGTTCTAAGATTTACCCTTTTCTCTGTAGGCTAAAGAACTCTCCGCGGAGAACTGCCACCACCCACCCACCCAGCCAGCTTGAAGGAATTTGACGATGTTGAGAGCCTTTTTAACACAGAACGAGTTGTCGGATCGGGTTGATTTTTTTTTTGGTATGTCATGGACCCCATACCAGGTCATATACCGAGTTTCAAGATTGTAACTCTTTCGGGGCGGCGTGTGCAGATAGCTGAAAACCCCCCAACGCTGGTAGGTGGATATAGGGCCGGGTTTGGTGTCGCCTAGCAGCCGTATTCGCTTGTCTGCCGGGCGAAAGACCGTCGCCCTAGATAGGTTGGTTTACTTTCCGATTGATACACAAACACTACGGTGGTTTGATAGGCGATGCACTCTTGTGTCTAGAAATTGACCAACATTTTGAGTTAGTCGGGGTTCCCACCATGTTTTCTTGTCACCGTTGTTTAATGTTTGAAGGGTTGTGAGAAGATCACGAATATTATCCTTCCGACAACAATATCAATGGCGAGTGTGACTTTTCGTATGGTATAAATCGCAAACGAATCGACACGTGCAGTTTATTTCAATCCTCGCGTGACGTTATACACGTTACACTCGTCACACTCAATGCAACCTCGGCTCGAACTACGTCACACTCGTCACACTCGGTGCAACCTCGGCTAGAACTACGTTACACTCGTCACACTCAGTGCAACCTCGGCTCGAACTACGTCACACTCGTCACACTCGGTGTAACCTCGGCTCGAACTACGTCACACTCGTCACACTCGGGTGAAACCAATACCTCAGAGCTTCTTAGAGCCTTTATATATGTTTATTTACAGCCTCTCTCTGACACTTGTTTATGAGTTCCGATCAGTCTTGTAACACCCCACTCACTCGTATCTTGTTATTGCATTGCTTAACTACATCAATGCTGGTTTTAAAACATACACTTGCGAGTTATTCAGTCTTGGCACGTAACATCAACTAAGAACATTTTCATTCTCAAAATTACATTTTAAGTTTTAAATGTTTGGGCTAGTTCTTTCGCTAATGTTTAATTTATTATAGCGCTTGATTTAACGAAAATTATGCAAAAGTTACATTTCTCGTCAAAAATTAAATATATTAATTTTCCCTGTTAATATTTATATTGACAAACTTATAATAAATGCCATCTTCAAACAATTGTGTGGACTTAACCAATTTAAAGTTACGAAAACTTAACAAACTCTCTTACATTGTTGGCTCCTATAACCCCGTGCATTTTGGCATCAAACATTTTACAAGAAAACTGTAAATTGTTCTTATTTGTTATATTTGTTGTAACTTTAACTTGTGTACCGTTTCAAAAGATTATTCCCGCACTGAAGTTGTCTAAGCAACTAAATAAAATAAAACTAAATAAAACTATAATTATGTATTGTTTGTGCATCTTAGAGCAATGTTTATAATAGTGTGAAGCTAGTTAATAACTACCGGAAGATGTAATGAACACATGCTACACCCCTGACGTCGAATTGAAGGACGTATTGTAACAGAATTAAACTTCAGGATGGGTTTGACTCTAGCTAGAACCCTTGTATTATCAGCTTTAAGTTTATATACGGGAGCGCAGCTACTAATACCACAAGCATCGATTGTTAACCAGCTTCGAACCAAGACACGCCAGCTAAAACACAATATATTAGTATTTTTACGACAAGTAAGATGCATCAACCAGCAGGCATCATATATTCCATCTCGTTATTCATACTTTAATTTTTTTCCTCTCTCGAAACCGTTGACATTTGTGTTGAGCCTACCTCTTGAATATTATGTCATTCGTTTTTCCCAACCTCTACTTAAATTATCTTCCCATTTTTCATCGTTCCTTTAACCCATATATTTCAAGTTTTCTCATGGGATGTGTTCAAACTAGGATATTTCACATTACTCGCCTGAAAAACTCCACAATTCGTCTTGAAAAACAAAAACAGAAGTATTACATAAATCCTTGAATTTTTCCATAAATAAAAAATATGACGTTCAAATGGCACAAATGCATTTCGTTTATAGAAGTATTTAATTTCATAACTAAATCTGTGCTGATGCGTATGATATCAAGACCGTCGTGAATTATTCATGCTTACCTCATGATTCACCGAGTACTCGTACGATTCGAGTCATCTCAATCCAACATAAATTCTTAACGTTTTAGAAAGACAACAAATCTAAATTGATAAGTAATTGAGTTAAGCCAACTTGTCGTATAGAAGGTCTTCAAACCCGTTGTAATTTGTCTCCATTAGAAACTTAACTTCCTGATTTTAGCCAGTTACTATCGTATTTACGTGCTACGATCTGAACTGAGGTTACTGGATCAGATGATGTAATTGAATCAATTTGTTCTAAAGTTCATAATATCGATCTTATTTACGTAAATTTTCAATAAAATGGATATTGTACTTCGTATTATTTTGGAATTTCTGGAATAATGATTTCCTAAAACTATGTTGTATTCAAACGGAGTACTTACCACTAGAGCACCGAACCCAAGTAAACTGTTTCGGGTAAAAAGAAAATCATGTTCTGATTCGGGATTGGTTGCACTAACGAACAGGAAATGTAAGGATTCATGTTAATTCTTCGGTGTCGAATAATTTAATCAAATATGTATAACTAGTTATTATTGTTTTGTTGATAATAATTTCAAAAATAAAATCAATAATATAACAGTATTATGCCTACAGGTTATTATTAGTTAATTATTATAATAGAAGTTAAAATACGCCAACAGTACAAAAATTTAAAATAAAACACCAGTGGAAATGTTTAGTGTGAACCCGAACCGAGACTCGAACCCGAACCCAGAGCCGAACCCAAATTCCAAGTAAGGATTTCAGATTCGGGCAGCACATTATCGGTGCCACGAGGTATAAAGAACCAGAGTCAGAGAGACGCACGCTAGCATTGAGCCACTTCTTGCCATTAGTTTGGCTTGGTTTCAATAGTTCAGTAAACTAAACTAGCTGATTTATATTCCGAACAGAAGTCGTTCTTCACATTGTATTATCCTTATTTATGATTATGTTATGTATTGCATGTAAATTGTACACCAATCAATTTAAGTAATCATTTAGTATAGGAAACACCGGTTTAACAATATAAACGACCTGGTGTTTTAGCATGACGGTTAAAGTTCACCATTTTCCTATAGAAGACATAGTGACCATTTAGAAGAAGACACTGCAAGGCCAAGGAATACTTGTACGTTTAGTCTTAAAGCGAACAAATAGCAATTACCATCGAGATGTCGTGTTGGTAATTTATTTAAAATGTAAGCTCCTTGTGTCACAACAGATTTAGGCAGAGAGTTAATGGCGTCTCAGTTGTCTAGTTAACGTATTCAAATAAGATGCGTTGATGAAGTTGTTTACTCTTTAAAATGTTCTCTCTTGGAGCCCAATCATACACGATGCAGTATTTTAAAACATGGCTCTAATGATATTGATTATTTTAATTTGCATTTTGAAGAGTTCTCTGTGTTTACGGTCTGCAAGGCATTAAGCCTTTAGTTTTTTCTTTTTTCTTCATCCACGAATAATCTGTTCGCAACACTGTCTATTTTGTTAGCGCGTAGAGATATTTTTCAAAGCATATTCAAAATAAAATTCATCGACATGTTCGTTTTCTGTCCTTTAGAGCCTTTCCATTTTGTGCGTGCATTTTGTTATTCAGTCGGAACGTACAAGAGCCTTCTGAAATTGTTCGAAACATCAAAAATATCTGCAAACTTTAAACTCTGCTTCCAGAAACTGATTGATCAAGTTATTTCAGCCTGTTTTAAAGATGTTACTTCCAGTAAACAGTAGCTCGTAAAAGTTTCACAATTGTTTCTTATTGCAACATTTCCGTACTCGTTCCCACAGGTCACGGTGCCGCAACTTTTTACAGTGTATAATAACAAATTCTACACTGTTTTTGAGAACCTATAACCTTACGCAGCAGCGAGCCACATAAAAACCTTCTAATTATAAAAATCGATTCCCATAATTGCCCCAATAGAAAATACGAACTCATACGTTTTAAGTTCAACTGTGTCTCTAAAACGCAACATGCGACACATCCACGCGACGTTTATACCACGCCTAGATTGCTCTTAGCAGCGTGACTGTTCAACAGTTGGTAACATTCAACTTCATTAGCTAATTTACTCGCCGTTAAGATTGAAAGGTCGGCTCCGTTGAATCCACCCAATCAACTTCCGGATCACTCGGCTGCGTTTCCGAACGGTGTCGAATGATGACACATTATTGTCCCAATTACATGGATAGCTTTTAGCCATCAGGACGTTCATATTAGTAGATGCATTAAGAGCGTTCACCACCCCTTTTTTAGGCAATTTTCTGTTTGCTCGGCTGAATGACATCACAGTTGTTAGAAATTTTGAACATATCTCAAGAAAGTGGAAATAAAGGTTTCTATGGTAACGCATTCCTAAAATTTGTTTTGAAATAATTTATAAAAAATAAATTAGATTTCACGAATTTCAATTTTGTTAAAAAGTCCAAAATTGACTATATTCGTGAATTTTTTCTGGCTGATCAAGTCAAAATTTTGAAAATCTATGACTGTTGGAACGTCCATGTATGCTTTATTGACAAGTTTGCAAAATTGTATATACGTAGGATGCTTTTTGGCCGAGCAAACCGCTATTTTATAAAGCAGGCCTACTTCGTAATACTTGATACTACGAGTGGATTGACACTCACAAACAAAACAGGTACATTATTATTATTATTATTATTATTATTATTATTATTATTATTATTATTATTATTATTATTATTATTATTATTATTATTATTATTATTACAAACGACTCGCAGGAGAAGAAAGAGTTATGGAAAAAATATTTTCAGAGTTTGTTAAATGTAGAGGATTTAAGAAATGGAAGACCAGCGCACAAAAGTAATACCGAAGATAGCCCTAGTGAAGCAGGAGAAGACGAAGTAGAAGATGAGGAAGAAGAGCTCTCAGAAGCGGAAGTTAAATTGGCACTGAAGGAAATGAAAAACGGGAAGGCACCCGGGGTAGATGAAGTAGTTGTAGACATGATTAAAGCAGCAGGAAAAGACGGGGAGTACTGGATTTTCAGAGTGTTGACTGCAGCTTGGAGAGATAAAAAGATTCCAAAGGATTGGGAAAAGGGTATTATAGTACCAATATTTAAAAAAGGTGACAACAAACAGTGTAGTAATTATAGAGGTGTCACTCTACTTTGCCAATGTGCCAAGTTGTATGAAAAAGTGCTAGAAAGGAGAATGAAAGAAAAGGTGGAAAGAGGCTTGAGGGAGGAGCTACATGGTTTCAGAAGTGGACGGTCAACCGTGGACTTGATTTTCTCAATAAGACAGCTCATGGAAAGAGAAAGGGAAAAGGGGGAGGAGGTATGGATGGTTTTTCTGGATCTTACAAAGGCCTATGACAGGATGCCCAGAGAGAGAGTTTGGGAATGCCTCCGAAAAAAGAAGATTGATAACAGATTGGTGGAAAGAGTACAGAGTATGTATGTGAAGAATGTGAGTTGCGTGGAAACTAAGGATGGCAGAACGGATTGGTTTGAAGTCAAGACAGGTCTTAGACAAGGGAGTGTACTGTCACCGATGCTCTTCAATATAGTACTCGACGAGATATTGAGGAAAGTGGAGAGGGGTGGGCCAGAGTCGTCTAGAACCTTAATATATGCTGACGATATACTCATATGGGGGAAGTCATGGGGAAAAGGTTACAGAAGAAAGTGGAGAAATGGAATGAACGTACAGAAGAATTTGGACTAGAGATAAGCATTGACAAGAGGGAAGTGATGGTTATGGGGAAAAGTAAGAAATCTGGGAATAGGAAAAAGATTGTACTTCGAGGGAAGAACTAGTAGAGACACATATGTCTAAATACCTGGCAGCATAATCTCCGACGATGGAAAAATAGACGCGGAGATTGCAAGGCGTACTGGTATCGCTGAGAGTTTCTTCCAGTTAGTGAGGAAACTGCTTTGGAAAAAAGAAGTGCCAAGGAGATGCAAACTTTTAATATACAAAGCATATTTTGTACCGGTACTCACATATGGTGCAGTGACATGGCCAGTTTGGGGTAAAGAAGAAAGGCAAATTCAAGCTGCAGAAATGAAATTTTTAAGGAGTGTAATGGGAGTTACAAAGATTGATAAGATGAGGAGCACGAAGATAAGGAAAGAGCTAGGAGTAGAGAGTTTAAACTTTAAGCTAGGGAAAGAAAGGCTGAGGTGGTTTGGACATATGAAGAGGATGCAGAAGGACAGGATCCCTAAGATACAGTATGAAGAAGATGCAGGAAACAAACAGAGAAAAAGAGGGAGGCCCAGACTGAGATGGGAAGAAGTTATAGCAATGGATTTGAAAAAGAGAAATGCAGCTTGGAAAGGATTAACCAAGAAAAATGTTGGGAAGAACGAAAAACATGGAACAAACTGGTGGAGGTCCCTGAGGAAGAAGACAGAGGAGAGGAAGAAAGTGAAGTTGATGACGCAGAGGAAGAAAAATATGATGTGGGAGAAGCGTCAGGCATGGCTAGCCGGCTTCGATAACCCGTGGAGCCAAGAATGTGGTGGGACCCTCCCACCCCCTACCCGACTTAGTTGGAAATAGGGTTTGATATTAATTAATTATTATTATTATTATGGATTCTATACCACATATCTTGGGAACATAAATATATTAATTGTTGCCTTAAGAAGGGTATTGAAAATACCCGAAATATTGATTTTATTTATTAGTCTTGTTGTAAAGAACATGAGTAGTCTTAAAATTGTATTTCAATTTATTTTATGATTGTATTCTTTTCAGCTTCGTCACGTTGAGAACACAAATTACTCTTTATCATTTAAGTACTAGCTTTAATATTTTTTAATTTTTGTTAAATTTTTTTTTCTTGTTTTCACTCCTATTTCTACAGAAAGAAAGAGAAAAAAAATCATTTAAAAATGTTGCAAGGTAGCATAGAAACTTGAAACATAATCTAAAAGATATACACCTACATTATGTTTGTTGAAATTATTCCACTCTCGGCTATAGCTTAGCTAAGGAGCTAAGCTGCTTCAATTAGAAATTTTTGTAAGCAAACTGATGTTATGTTGTTGGGGGGTATGCTGTGTAGTAAGGTGGATGTAGATCCGTTATTAAGAATATCCGTTAGCGAAAGACAGCTACTTCGAAATTATAATGGCATTCCCTTGATCTCCACGGGCTAGAACATCAGCATATCAAAATGATTTTTACAATCGATCTGTCTCCTTATGGAATTCACTTCCAAATGAATTAAAAGCAGACAGTAGTTTCAATAGCTCCATCAAATATTATTTTAAGTAGGTTTCTGTTTTTGTTAGTTGTGGTATTGTTTAGTTTATGCAGTGATTTTATAATATTTATTGATGTTTGATACACTATATTTAACTTGGACATTGTATTTTATTTATTACACCTATATATTGTATTAGAGGGTGACAGATACTCACGTTCTATGGGGCAGATGCTCTCGCATTTATTTTCATGTTCGTGTTCAAAAGTTGTACAAATAAGTGCAAATATTATTAAACAATAAATAAAACTAATAAAATATATATATAAATATGGGAAAACAGTTTTGAGACGATTCTAACATAACTTCCAGAGAAAGTGGATTTTAACGTCTGCATGTACTGTAGTGAGTTTCGTGTTGTGTCCTGGCGACGTTCACATCACACTCGTGTATTAGCACGACGATTAAACTGTCACGCAGCCCTTGTCAGTCAGTCTGACCTCGAGACAAACACAAGCCACGAAGACATGAACTAATACAAGGGCTCAGTGCAGTGTCTCTTTAAAATATATGAATTATTAATGTAAAAAAACAAGTTTTGCCTTTTTCAGTTATTATGGATACTATTCAAAGTAGAATAACCGAACTAAAATCATACACTAGATAAGTTGACTGTTAGTAGACAAGCATTTCTTTATAAGGTTACTTTACGATTGGCACTTTTTCATATTACCAACTTTTAGTTCGGTTTGGTACGTTTGCAAAATGTTTCAAGTAAATTCAGTACCATCAAAATTCGATTACCTCAAAAGTATTTAATGTAGAATTATTGTTTTGATAGGGGACAGTGATGTACCTCAACTAAAGATAACTACGGAATAGTAATAGTCACTTTGGAAGTTGTGGGTTCGATGTTTTACACCAGCAAGGTACTCTTTCTAGATTTACTCTCCCCGTCTGGGCCCGGGGTAGAATTGGCCCAGAGCATGACTTTGCTAGTCGTAAAAGGCGATTCAAGAGAAAAAGTTCACCTCGCAAACATCAGCTAGTAAAAGCGGAGTATATTACTCCCAGAAACTAGAGGCGAGCTCTGGCAATCGTCGTCGGGGACCTTGCCCTCTTCCTTTGACGACCCCTCGACGACGATGACGACAATGACACCACGAACGATGACAAAGACGATGACGACCGCGACGTGAGAACCCCCTTTCCTCCCCTTACCCGTGGCTGGTTCTGACCAGCATGGGCTCCTCCTCCCCACCCCCCTAGGCTAGAGTGGTTCATTATGACCTAACGGTTGACGCGTCCTTAATCCAAATAAACAAACTAGATTTACTTAATTCACGTTTGTGATCCACGCGAGGGGACAACGTAACTAATTTAATCAGTATTGTTATTATTTAGCCAGTCTAAACTCAACAAAGGGTTATGTTATCATAATAATCCTATTTATTATATTAGGGTAGGGTCAACAATACATTAATAATAATTGTTAACAATCAATCAATTGCGTCGAGGCCTACAGGGCTGGCTTATTGGTCGCTTTGGTTTAATTTCCACCACTGAAGATCAGTTATATGACTGAGTGGGTAGACTCTAAATATGAATTTAATTATTTTATTTAGTTATTTATCACAAGTGTTAATTAAATTAACGGAATTGTTATTTTCGTTTTTTTTTGCCAACATTGCATGTGGTACTTGTGAAACATTTTGTATTTGAGAGAACATTCTTCAAACTGAGTTTCTATCTCTTAGTTTTTGTTTATTTAGTTCTTTAGGTTGTGATATTAAACTTGTGTTACGTCCTTATAATATATTATTATTTACTAAGCAGTCTTGTTTACCTTAATAAACAAATATAAAAAGCATGTTATGTTTGCCAGCTTAGCTTCTGACGTTGTTTTGCAGGTTGCCAGTATAGACATAGCTGCTACGACGACTCCCTTAGTAAACCGTTCCAAGTATATAGACACCTAGTTCTTTCATCCGCTCTAGAAGTTAAAATATAGAGGCATATAACGCGTCAGTTGGGAATCGCATCCGAGGTCAAATCTTATCATAAAGACAACCACAAAGTCATTAAGGCCGGTATTTTTTTTATGGTATTTTAAATATAAACAGAGATTGGATTGTTTAAACTTGAAAATAAATTGTTAGGTTAAATTTTTTGATTGTAACCATACATGTAAAAAAGGTAGAAATTGGTTTTGGAGCTCATTTCACGAACTTTTGTTAACTTTTATATGAATCTGATCATTTAAGTTTTTGCTTATGAATGCTTAACCAACTCATTTAAGCTAACAATTATAGTTTGGGCAGATTTAGATCAAAATTATTTAATTATTGCTCTTTTTCTGAAATATCCAAATTAAAGTTTGATATGTAAATACATAATTTAAAAAAATGATTTTTTGACATATGTGCCAATTTCTGTAAGCTTTTTCCATGAAACTGTAAAAGTAGCAAAAATGTGTATGTATGCTAACTTATGCTACTAAACAAATGCTGCAAAAATTAAATATGAAATGTGATTTTTACGGTGTCCTAATTCTCGTTATTGGCTACATTAGGAAATGTAAATTATATTATTACTCAAATTATGGGCATGACAGCTGAACCAAAGAGGTAGACCGAAGTGTGCTAACACTTCCTCGTGTGAGTATGAGTATGAGGATACTTTTTAAATGAGCAACAAGATACCATTATACAAACATGATACATCAATCCCTCATAATCAATCATTCATCATCACCGCTGTCATTATGTAGGAGGAAAACAAGTTAAAATGTACGTGTTTGTTGAGTATTGTTTTATTAGCTTGTCGGAGGGGTAATTTTGCATCAAATAACCCGTTTTTTGATCACGTGTGTTTCAAATATTTGAAAATAGCAGTACTTTTCATTAGACTTATAGGTTATGAAAAATCTTTAAAAAATCTTTTACAAAATGTATATAACTCATTTGCAATTTTTAAGGTTTCCGTCAGTCAGTTTCCATCTAATTGATTTTACTCCTTGAAAAGTGTAAAGCAAGGACATTACACTCTAATGTAGAAGTAAGTAGATTGTAAAAATATTGATAATTAAGAAGCAATTACTATATTCTACGATGGACTTCAGTACTTTTTGCCAACATCCATAATCATTTAAAGCTATTTTCAATTTTACATACAGAATTATATCATTCATGGATTTTAAAACAATCGTATACATATATTCAGTTACCAGATTCAAGTTCCTACGAAAGATGGCGCGATCCAACTTTAGCCAAGCCTCATTCAGGATAGTTGGACAACTATACTGAAGTGTCTGCAGCACACGCCCATGGCTATCGAACTATCTGCTATAGTTAATGCAAGTTTGGATGGTTCAGTGTTGAAGCGATAGTTGTAGCAACTAAGCGAGCTGTACTTGTTGTTTTCATTAAACTTTGTTTTGGATACTCAACCACAGCATGTTTATTAATTTCGTTGTATCCGCGCAATTCATAAACACTGACAAGTTTTGTTTAACGAAACAGTTCACGCTTACAAAACAATGAAAATAATATCTATTTACAACTATTACATTACTATGTATGTAGCCTTGTAAATCCATTCTAACACTAAGATATACAAATAAAACAAAACAAATTAATAACGACAAATCAAAATCAAAACCAGATATGCCATTCTTAGATTCTAGGTTCGTTCGATGAACGCCACTCATGCCATGCATGCATTAAGTTCCCACGTCGTGGTAATGTGGCTATCAGTCTTGTTAACCACTTTCCTCCAAGATTTCTGGTTAAAGATTTTGATCCACGGATCCGTGTTCACACGATCTTCTCTGTCTATTAAATAGGATAGCTCAACCATCATTGATAGGGTTTATAAGAGACCATGCATCTGACCGGATTCAAGTTAGTTTAGAGAGACACGTATACACATCTGGAGTTTATTTAGTACCTGTCCGTGCAGCCGATAGATATGCAACATGCGTTTATTTAATTACCAATATGCGTAGATTAAACAAATTAGTGTTTGTTAGCGTGAAAAATACCGCATTTTGTAAGCCCACTTTGAAAACAAATCAATTTTTTTTAAATTCTTGTTTCCAAAACATCTTTCAACGGTTTGGATATCTGTGCTGTAAGTCAAACGAGCAAACAAGATTTACCCAAAAACGCAACCACCCTTTACAACATCAATATATATCACCCTGTGCCACTATCGCCCTGAAGTTGATATAATATATTAATATAGGCCAAACTTTATTTCTTTTAAAAACGAAGATCTGTCTGTCACATTAAGGGCTGCCTTTATGACACATAATTAAAGTTTTTACAGTTTGTTTAGATTATTTAGATTATTTACACGTTGATTAAAAACTAAAACTATTTTAAAATTGCTTTATGCTTGTCATTCTTTGATAGATGATTCTAATATCCTACTGCTCAGCCGAGTGAACTACGCACGTTACAGTTCCTGGCTACAACACGCGCTCTAGTATTCGGTTTTCAAGCTGTCAGGTTGGTACCGCAGCGAATGACGTCACTGTCAATACCGGACATCTTAGTTTAGGGTAACTGGGTTATACGTAAGATGTGCTGGGCACGTGGCAGAGTTTCTGTTTAACTTGTGCCTTCTTAGGGGGGCAATTAGTTGATTGAGTGTTTGGGAAGGGATGTCCTCTATCTAGAGGTACTTGTAAGATTCACTTTACCTCTATCAACCATGGTCTGAATAATGTTCATGTTCTCATTCTGGTCCTAGGTAAGTCTTGTTCTCGATACTAGATTGTAGCTTTCGGATATCCTACTAAACTTGACAGTTTGACACAATATTTTTCACATGTTTTCTTCTTGAGTTACCGTGTTCTAGATCTCGACTTGAAACTAGTATGCACTTGCAATAAATCTTGTTCTTGATACTTGTTCTTGATCGGGTGCTCGACTATTTGGACATTACTTATTAGTTATTGCGTCACCACGATTGATGACGTCAAATAGGCACCAAGACCACGTGTCGGTCATTGGTATATTATTCGGAAAAGTCAAACATACTATACTGATTTGAGCTATAGCGACATGCAAATGTCAATCACTTTATACTAAATTAAACCTGTGACATGAAGTTTAATAGAACTTTTACTTGAAATATCACTCATTAATGCTCAGGCGACTTTTATAATGTTTTTTAAGTAAGCTTACAAATTTGCGTCGTATTACTGACAGATGTGTTTAAATGTTGTAGATTGTGTATTACGACGGTAAATTTATTTTTTCAGGATCTGATAAATATATTTTCCATATCTTGCATGTGATTTCGTAAATATCGTTTTAAAACTTTGTTTCTAAATTATAACTTTGGCCGCAGATATTAAAACAAAGTTTTGAAAAAAATGTATTTGAACTGTTTAAATGTCGTGTCGAGTGAAAAATTTGTTTGAGTGTACTCACAGAAATACGCGCAGTGTCTAGTCGGATCTTCGAAGATGAATCCTTCTACTTGACGGGTCTGACCGGTGAGGTATAAAACAACCTCAGTGCTCCTTCCTGCCTGGTTTGCTCTTCAACCTTGACCTATAAACCATAGGGAGTACATTACTCAAACCCACAGGATAATTGGAAAGGTGGTAAAACCCATTGGTTCGGAGTTACGGAGCGGAGAGACTTCACTGATGAAGGCCTAGCAAGTTGCGGTAATCCCCGTTTAGCATACGGACATTGAGTAACCGATCCTAATGGTGCACATTGTGGACTTCGCTGATGAAATACATTGGCTACGATTAGACTTCTATTAATATACAACGGCGTAGGTTTCTGTTTTCATGCAGATGTTAATCCCTTGAGGACGTGATGCTTTTAGAATATGGACATTGTTATCTTCCCTTTCCAATGTGATTTTATGTTATGGAATACAGAAATGAAAAATATATGTTAATTGTTAACTTTATCAACTATATAAATAAAATTAAAGCGTAACATCTTCACGAATGTGTCTTAAATAGAGGGATAGCCATATTGTAAGTCAGTTCCAGTTGCCACCCCTTTTCTGCGAACTTTTTTTCACATCCTTAACAAATAAGCATCTGCATTCATAATTTTTTGGGTATTGTTATTCACGAGCACAGCCCTACATATTCACACAAACACACATTCATATTAATAATAACATTCGCCTATATTCCAAGTCCGTATTCTGCTAACCAGGCCGCTTCGCGAATGCTTTTTTTAGTCGCGTTGATGGATGAGCTTTTTTGTAAGTTTTTAGTTTGCGTGGAATCTCTTTCTTCTTCAATGCTTTTGAAGCGATTGTAGGGATTGTTGTCAATTTTCTATTGTCACTTGTTAATGTTATTATATACCTAAAAAGCTTATATTAAACCTTTTCTATGGATTGTGGCTATTGTTTTCAACTTTTTCTTTCAAAAGGTACTACATCACCATTACCTTAATACCCATGTAAAATATGAACGTTAAAGCCCTACCGTTTGGTCAGAATAGGCCCAAATGTCACGAAAATATCGCACTAAAAATCGGAAAAAATCGGAAAAATACGATATTAATGAGAAATATTTCTTTGGTTGTACCCATAAACGTAGCAGGTCTAAGTTCAGAGATTTAGAAGGTCCCCTCCAATTTTCATCAAGATCGCATATGCCGTTTGCCCGGTAGAGAGCGAACAGACAGGAAAAAAAACATTGGAGCTAAATTTTTGAGGGGTAAGTGAAATTGAAGTCTTCGCTTCGCTCATCCAACAAGTATCCTTTACTTTTGACCGTTTCACTATTTCTCGACGCTCTTTGAATTCAAGTCACCAGACAAGTATAAACCGAGCAACATTCATCGCATCCTCAACACATGAGTTTTCTTCCGAATCTTATAAGTTCTTCATTTTAAGACCCTACCTGGATTACAAATGCAAGAGTCTAGTCAATCCGTAAGCTCTGCGTATAAACTGTTAGTTCAGAACTAGTCATTCCAACTAATAAGAGTATACACCACTTAATTTGGTAACAACGTGCGCAAGACTTAACTGCTGAGTGACATTTTGTTATTCATTTGTCAGAGAAGAAAACTTAATAAATTGTTGCGAAGAGCAGTAAATTTATAACTCCGCAGCTGTCATTGTTCAGCCTATGTATGAATAATTGAAAAGCAAAGCGCCAACTTTGTTTCGTGAACAATTTTAAGAAATACTCAGTGATAACTTTGAAATGAGAATTGAAGGGCGACGTGTTGTGATTTTGTCTATTCTCGTTGTTCTACTTCAATATTTTGACACTTTAGATGTAAGTTGAATATTAACTAACCAAGGTCGTTTTTTATTGAACAATATTTCCATCTACTTCTTCAGGTTCTCTTTGGTCATCTTCTGCTGTGCTCAGGCTTTGCAACTTGCTTATTTAAAATATCATTCCAAATCACTGGTAGGTCACATCTGGGTTAGCTGATAGCATTTGGATGACTATAATTATTATATATTTATATATTTATTATAGATTATAATATTATAAAATGGCATTTGTTTGATGTTTAAATAATTGTGAAGCTAATTTATATAAACTTACATAATCTTTAGATTGAGATACGTATCTAGAAAAATAATGTTTACAATATAGCAACCTTGGCATTGCTCCATCTATTCCACAATAACTTGTTCACACGTAATCATTTTGAATAAAACAACACTAAACCTGATTTCAACATTATTCACAAGTACAGTGGTACTTACGAGAAAATTTATAGTCTCTCCATAAATGATCGACAGATTAGTGAACAAACTATTTGTCTCTTTAAAGGATCGTTATTGGTTTTATTCTCACCCTCTAGACTTATACTGCATTACTTTTATATTTATCTTAGTGTAATCCGTTCCTGTATTCCCACTTCGGTGATTTCTAATGATTTGTTTGTGAACGTTAGGCCTTTTTAGTTGTTGCCTCGCCCTCCCCCCCCCCCTACCCCCTTCCACCATCCACACACAAATAGTTACCACTGCTTGATATATTCGTAACTCGTTCTACCTACACCATACTTCCAGCCGCATGAGATTTATGCCATTGTCTGGCAAATTTAAACTTTAATATCACCAAAGTCCGAGAATTTATCCCATCTCTGAAGGAGAAAGAATCTCACCTTCTAGACTTATACTGCATTACTTTTATATTTATCTTAGTGTAATCCGTTCCTGTATTCCCACTTCGGTGATTTCTAATGATTTGTTTGTGAACGTTAGGCCTTTTTATTTAGTTGTTGCCTCGCCTCCCCCCCCCCCCCTCTTCCACCATCCACACACAAATAGTTACCACTGCTTGATATATTCGTAACTCGTTCTACCTACACCATACTTCCAGCCGCATGAGATTTATGCCATTGTCTGGCAAATTTAAACTTTAATATCACCAAAGTCCGAGAATTTATCCCATCTCTGGAGGAGAAAGAATGTCCAGCAGAATTACTTTGTCCGTCGCAAACATCCGTGTCGACTTAATCACCTTGATCATATTGTTAACAATAATGTGACAATAACAGGCGATGCCGTGATACATAAATCAATTCTAACTACTCTCTACACCATTATTAGCAGACTAGAGCGAAACTATATACGTTGCAATACTAGACTCACTTAACCTCATTAGCCAGATGCAGGAGTTCATATCAGAACACTAACACACACAAGCAGAGCTTCCCAAATACTAGAATGTAAACAATGCCTACGTGCCCTATCTAAATCTTCAACCATCTAAACCTGTCAAGGAGATTTAGTGGACCTGGTAGTGATGGGGACAACGTAGGACATTCTGTTTTCCAGCTTTCTTGAAATCGACGGTTTAGCATTTTTTAGACTTCAAATGTGTGTACAGTGTGAAGGTGACAATTAACAATGTTGTACAACATACTAGAACATACATAATTTAATTTTATCGATGATTACAAAGCTTTAGTATTTAAACAGAAAGGTATAATGTATATTTAAAGTTTCTTGACCTATAGAGATAACTCACACGTTGCTCATGGTTCTTGATCGTCGGATCGATGCCCGTCTTCGGCAATCCCGACGAAAGTTTTCTTTTACAATGTTCTCAGTAGTCACAACTAACAGCGCGAATACTGCAATGTTTAATTTGGACGTCCTAAGCTAAGTGTTCTCACATCATATGCCAAATTTGAGATTTTAAACATGTAGTGCTGTTAGGAAGGAAGGTACACTATATATATATTTTATTTATTTATTTATTCATTTAACGTCTATCCTATTCAGTTAAAAAACTGATTTACAAAGGAGGACAACGAAATAAATCTACTTACATAGATGCTAATAGTACAACAACAATGTATTAAAACACATTGATTTTGTTCTAAAATTTTGTCTAAAAACTATACGTTGTTTTTATTTACATTACTAATGATATTTGTCTGTACATTACTTTTTGAAAGGAAGCGGTTACGAAGAGTCAAAGAATCAAGAATCGCACCAACAAAAACCTTGATTCTGACTCCCAGGTATATATGAGCCATTTCTGCCGGTATACTTCAATAATTGAATCAATGTTTGCTCTACTTATGAGAAAGGTCATGAAAGATAAGGAGGCTAGCATTCTTCATTCTGATTACGAGAGCAAATAAGCACAGTAGGCCTAGTATGTAATTCCCAATAAGATTGCTGTATATAAGGTGAAAGATGCATGGTGAACCCAATGAGTCGTTTTGTCAGAAGCGAATGACTTATTGACGTGGCGTCTTGGATCATGTCGTCTAAAGGTAGGATTCCTATGCGACGGCTGATACGACTGTAGCCGCGCGGCTGTAGACGCGCGGCTGTGAGTCACACTGCTTTATAGGTAAATGAATGGAACCCGTTCCTATGACGCGTCTGTAGCCGCGCGACTGATGCGGCTCTAAATGAGACGCTTGAGCCGGACGACTCGACTGCTCCAGGAGCAGTCTAGCCGCAGCCGCCACGCGATCGGAAGTGTTTTCCTATATTAAATAATAGAACTATTGTTGTTTTCGTGAAGCTGAGTGACAAAACGTAATTGAACTGGTCAATATTCAAGCGGAAAAATTTCCTAAACACTGATGCATCGTCCAAAAAGATGTCTCTGTATAGAATACTTTGAAACCCTCCTCCGTCCTCCAATAATTGGATCAATTTTTTAATTGATTAGAAGTCATGAAGATACAATTATCCTCTTCATTCTTGATTACAGAGCAAATAGCACCAACCCTAGTTTAATCCTCAATAGATTGCGTTTATAAGGTGGAAGGATGCAGGGTGAACCCACTGGATGTCGTTTTCTCAGAGCGAATACTTATTGACGTGGCGTCGCATAGTCCGTACCTTAAGAGATCGTATACTACATAAAACGTTAGTACGTTAGAATTTTCACTTTTTGGCCATGTGCAACGTTCCAGCATTACAAAATGTGATTACTGACGAGCTTCTACTCCAGTGTAGTAAAAAATTTGTATTTTTAACTTTTAAAATGTTTATAGTTAATTTATAACCAAATATACTGTGGTGTACTGTACATGTGCATGTGCATGTAATGTCCTGGTTTTCGTAAGAAGACTTTAAACCGCCAGCATTAGCCATGACCGAAGAGCCCTAGGAAAAACTTTCAATCAGGATTGCCGGTGATGGAATTCACATCCGTGATCTTCCGAATGAGACACCTTGGTAAGACTACTTACTGACACGACAATCAGTGGGGAGAATCAAAAGAACAGCAATCGTGGCTGGTAACAGATCTAAACCATCCTTTCAAGTTTCAACAACGATTTATTCACAAACCTTTAATCGTGGTTATAGTTTATAATTTTTGTAGGAAGCCTGCCCAGGGTGCAATTCATGCCCCTCTTCATCTGTCTAACTAGGTATGTTGCGGATAGGACAATTGTGAAGGAATGTCCGAGGGCTGTTTAAGAGGACTCAATCCCTTGCATTCGCATTAACGACTGAGGAAAACCGTTCAGTCAGGATTGCCGGTCTCGACGAGATTTGAAACCGGAACCTCCCGAATCAGAGTCGCGCGCTAAACGCTCGAGCCAACACTGTCGGTTTAATTGTGGTCTATTTCTTAATAATTGCAATGGGAAGGTTGGTGGGAAGGAGCAATAAGGTTCACAGTCTACTGAGCAAGGTGATCTCGGTAAACGAACTGCGGCTGTGACGTCGCAAGCGAAAAGTTTGAAAGTTTTTCCAAAATAAACTAAACTAAACTAAACTATTGGATAAAGTTTGTATTTTCCATCTCAGGGAATTTACAAAATACTGGAGCGATTAACTTGACTTCTAATGAGAATAGCCTTTGAAAAATTCTCTAGCAGACAGGCTGACACAGACGTGTCAATTGAATTCACATACTTCAATGTAAGTGTTAGAGATTGCAAGAATGCCCACAATCCAATTGAGATTATATTCACGGTTTTGTTTGAATTTAGAACTGAACTATCAATTTAATTTTACATTTTAATATAATTATAAATGTGTATCATATTTAAAATTATTTCAAAAAGTTCCTTTGAAATTGGAATTGAAATGTAGATGAATCAAAGTGGCTCTCAAGTCGCAAGTGTAGGCCTACTCTCAGCTTGTTAATGAAAAGTTTGAAGGCAAAGTTCTGCTCTTAATTACATAGGCTTGGAAGAAGGTGAGTTCAGGAAAATCTGCAGGGCTGAGGCTGAAACTCTATGGGAATACACAAAGATTATGCTAGAACATTATTACTATTTACACTGAAATTGTACGTTTCCCTTATTGAGCTTAAGCCACCCCTAGCACTTAACCTGCATTACTTTTATATTTAATTAACCTGTAACCTTTTTTTTTCCGTCCTGTATTCCCACTTCGGTGATTTCTAATGATTGTTTGTGAACGTTAGGCCTTTTTTAGTTGTTGCCCGCCCTCCCCCCCCACCCCCTCCCTTCCACCATCCACACACAATAGTTACCACTGCTTGATATATTCGTAACTCGTTCTACTACACCATACTTCCAGCCGCTTGAGATTTATGCCATTGTCTGGCAAATTTAAACTTTAATACCACCAAAGTCCGAGAATTATCCCATCTCTGAAGGAGAAAGAATGTCCAGCAGAATTACTTTGTCCGTCGCAAACATCCGTGTCGACTTAATCACCTTGATCATATTGTTAACAATAATGTGACAATAACAGGCGATGCCGTGATACATAAATCAATTCTAACTACTCTCTACACCATTATTAGCAGACTAGAGCGAAACTATATACGTTGCAATACTAGACTCACTTAACCTCATTAGCCAGATGCAGGAGTTCATATCAACACACTAACACACACAAGCAGAGCTTCCCAAATACTAGAATGTAAACAATGCCTACGTGCCCTATCTAAATCTTCAACCATCTAAACCTGTCAAGGAGATTTAGTGGACCTGGTAGTGATGGGGACAACGTAGGACATTCTGTTTTCCAGCTTTCTTGAAATCGACGGTTTAGCATTTTTTAGACTTCAAATGTGTGTCCAGTGTGTATAGGATGACAATTAACAATGTTGTACAACATACTATAACATACATAATTTTATCGATGATTACAAAGTTTTAATATTTAAACAGAAAGGTATAATGTATTTTTAAAGTTTCTTGACCTATAGAGATAACTCACACGTCGCTCATGATTCTTGACCGTCGGTCGATGCCCGTCTTCGGCAATCCCGACGAAAGTTTTCTTTTACAATGTTCTCAGTAGTCACAACTAACAGCGCGAATACTGCAATGTTTAATTTGGACGACCTAAGCTAAGTGTTCTCACATCATATGCCAAATTTGAGATTTTAAACATGTAGTGCTGTTAGGAAGAAAGGTACACTATATATATTTTTTATTTATTTATTTTCAGTAAAACTGATTTACAAAGGAGGACAACAAATAAATCTACTTACATAGATGAATAGACAACACAGTGTATTAAAACACATTGATTTTGTTCTAAAATTTTGTCTAAAAACTATACGTTGTATTTATTTAGATTCTAATATTTGTCTGTACATTACTTTGAAGGAAGCGGTTACGAAGATAAAGATCAGAATCGCACAAAAAACCTTGATCTGACTCCCAGTATATAATAAGCCATTTCTGCCGTATACTTCAATAATTGATCATGTTGTCTACTCTTATAAAAGTCATGAAAATAAGGATGCTAGCTTCTTCTTCTGATTACGAGGCAATAGCACAGAGGCCTATATTAATTCCCATAGATTGCTGTTTATAAGGTGAAAGATGCATGTGACCATGAGTCGTTTTCTCAGAGCGATGACTTATGACGTGGCGTCTTGATCATGTCATCTAAGGTAGGATTTCCTATGTCGACGGCTGATACACTGTAGCCCGCGGCTGTAGACCGCGGCTGTGATCACACTGGCTTATAGGTAATGAATGGAACCCGTTCCTATGACGCGTCTGTAGCCGCCGACTGATGCGCTCTAAATGAGACGCTTGAGCCGACGATGACTGCTCCAGACATCTAGCCGCAGCGCACCGATGAAGTGTTTTCCTATATTAAATAATAGAACTATTGTTGTTTTCCAGGTGAAGCTGAATTGACAAAACGTAATTGAACTGGTCAATATTCAAGCGGAAAATTTCTAACACTGTATGCATCGTCCAAAAGATGTTCTGTATAGAATACTTTGAAATCCCTCCTCCCCTCGCCAAGTAATTGGTTTAGGGTCACTTCTTTTAATGATTTACGATATTTAAGTAACAATTATCCTCTCTTCTCTTAAGAAAATATGCTCCAACAGTTTTCCTCCATGCTTATCACATGGCGACTGAAACAAGATCGCGGCATAGGATTGAACAAGCGGCTCTGATCCGCGACTCGAATCGCGACGCTTTAGCGCGCGGGTTAGTAGTTTCAGTCGTCGCAAAGGAATCACTTAAGAGATCGTATACTACATAAAACGTTAGTACGTTAGAATTTTCATTTTTTGTCCATGTGCAACGTTCCAGCATTACAAAATGTGATTACTGACGAGCTTAGCTTCTACTCCAGTGTAGTAAAACATTTGTATTTTTAACTTTCAAAATGTTTATAGTTAATTTATAACCAAATATACTGTGGTGTACTGTACATGTGCATGTGCATGTAATGTCCTGGTTTCCTTAAGAAGACCTTAACCCGCCAGCATTAACCATGACCGAAGAACCCTAGAAAAAAACTTTCAATCAGGATTGCCGGTGACGGAGTTCACATCCGTGATCTTCCGAATGAGACACCTTGGTAAGGCTACTTGCTGGCACGACAATCAGTGGGGAGAATCAAAAGAACAGCAATCGTGGCTGGTAACAGATCTAAACCATCCTTTCAACAACGAATAATTCACAAACCTTTAATCGTGGTTATAGTTTATAATTTTTGTAGGAAGCCTGCCCAGGGTGCAATTCATGCCCCTCTTCATCTGTCTAACTAGGTATGTTGCGGATAGGACAATCGAGAAGGGATGTCCGAGGGCTGTTTAAGAGGACTCAATCCCAACATTCGTATTCTCAACTGAGGAAAACCTCGGAAAAAACTTCAGTCAGGATTGCCGGTCTCGACGAGATTTGAAACCGGAACCTCCCGAATCAGAGTCGCGCGCTAAACGCTCGAGCCAACACTGTCGGTTTAATTGTGGTCCATTGCTTAATAATTGCAATGGGAAGGTTGGTGGGAAGGAGCAATAAGGTTCACAGTCTACTGAGCAAGGTGATCTTGGCGAATGAACTGGGACTGTGACGTCGCAAGCGAAAAGTTTGAAAGTTTTTCCAAAATAAACTAAACTAAACTATTGGATAAACTTTGTATTTTCTATCTCAGGGAATTTACAAATTACTGGAGCGATTAACTTGACTTCTAATGAGAATAGCCTTTGCGAAATTCTCCAGCAGACAGGCTGACACAGACGTGTCAATTGAATACACATACTTTAATGATAGTGTTAGAGATTGCAAGAAGGCCAACAATCCAATTAAGATTATATTCACGGTTTTGTTAGAATTTAGAATTGAACCATCAATTTAATTTTACATTTTAATATAATTATAAATGTGTATTATATTTAAAATTATTTCAAAAAGTTCCTTTGAAATTGGAATTGAAATGTAGATGAATCAAAGTGGCTCTCAAGTCGCAAGTGTACGCCTACTCTCAGCTTGTTAATGAAAAGTTTGATGGCAAAGTTCTGCTCTTAATTACATAGGCTTGGAAGCAGGTGGGTTCAGGAACATGCTCTGCAGGGCTTGAGGCTGAAACTCTATGGGAATACACAAGGATTATGCTAGAACATTATTACTATTTACACTGAAATTGTACGTTTTTTTGTGAACAGGTCATTTAAGAACATATCACAAGAATACCGGAGAATTTTATTGTACTTTTCGACATTTGTCTAACAAAGCAAACTACGACAATTCTCTTCATTTTGCAATGTCTCAATCTGTGCATAAAATTATCTTTCGTTGACTTCGTATTTTAAAATTCTACTATTGTGATTCAAAACATGGGTTTATTCAAGGAAGAATGTGCACAACAAAAAACTTTTGGCGAATTGTGAACACAATCTTCCAAATTAGCAAAAAAAAAAAAATAGGTCTCTCAAATATTAAATTTATTTATTAACCGTCTATACTTTGGTTAAACAAATAGATTTTCAAAGAAGATGAATTAAGAATAACACAAATGACCACACAATAATAGATTTTTAGTTTAAGTAACTAAATATGTAATCTACCACAACAGAACATTTGCGTTAGTTGTTTTGCCATGTCATTGAATTGTGAAATTGTGAAATTGAGATGGAAGTATGTATTTGTTTAAATTTTTGAATTTTGTTTTTTCTTAATGTTGTAATTTGTCAAATGTCATTAAACCCGTTGAAGACGACTGAATAGTCGTCGAAATATCGTTACCTACATAGTTTTCTTTATTAAAAAGTGCAGTGTATAGTCCAACTAATTCATCACATTAATAACCTCACCTGTTCTAAAAGTCTCATTATTATAATTAGTATTAATGAATGTATCAGGGAATAAATAATAATATGCATCTCATTGGCCTCATAACACATCTTCCAAGCTCAATTAAACCACAATGTTTTGTTATTGCTAACATTGACTTGTATAAACAAAGTTCGAGCTTAAAGCACAGTCTTGCCTGTAAACCGTGGATTTAGCAGTGACAGCTGGGGTTAATGGGTTCACATGGAGTGTATTATCGCACCTCAGCGATATGTAAATACTGATTACTTTTAGATTAGAAGATGGGATTATCACGGACGTGAGCGCGCGAAACAAATCAAAACTGCCACAATAATAATTATCAGAGCGGGTTTGAAAGGGGGGAAAAGGGTTTTATAATTTGCAATGATGTGGTTTTCGGTGATGGACTCGTTGGTTTTAGTCCCTATTTTCCGTACGCGGGCTGATTCGCACATTGCTTGAACCCTTCAGTAAGTGCAACCAAACGCTAACGTATCTACGGATTATTGTCTATTATCAAGTGTCCATGGCAAAAGGGGATCACAATAAACTATGTTTTTCGGTTTGTAGAACCATTACTTTGCCCCGGCTTTATAGAACCAATGAGCCCCTTGGATGCTTTGTTTTGAGATTAATTGGGTAGCGAAGCGAAGACTTCAATTTGACTTTTGTTTTTTTGTTTGTTTTTACTTACATTCCCAAGAAAATAGCTCGGGGGGTTTTGTTTTTTTTTAGTTTTTTTGTCTCTTTGTTCGCTCTACCGGGGAAACGGGTATGGATCTTGATGAAAATTGGAGGGGACCTTTTAACTCTGAAATTAGAGCTGTATTGTTTTTTGGGTACAAATTTCTTAAAGGGGGTTTTTATCTATGGGTTTAAAACGAAGAAAAAATTTCCCATAAATATCGTACTTTTACGATTTTTTTTCGATTTTTTAGTGCGATATTTTCGGGGGGGTATTTGGCAAAAAGGGTACTCCGATATTGATAAACTTTATGGAACGTTTTAAATCACGAATCAATTTTATGATTTTAGAGACATTGAAAAAAAATATTTCTTATAGAAAATCGTACTTTTAAAAATTTTTTTTCCGGTTTTTTTAAAACGATTTTTCGTGATTTTGGGGGCCCATTTTTGACCAAAGGGTTTGGGGTATACACGTTTAATATTTTACATTGCATAAAATTATGGTGATGTATGCCTCTTGAAAGAAAAGTTGAAAAAAATTGGGCAAAATTCATAAAAAATTAAAGGTTTTAATATAAGCCTTTTTCAGGTGTATAATAAACCCGTAAAATCAAGTAACGAAGAAAAAATAGGGATTCCACATAAAAAAGTAATCATTTGGCAGAAAAAATTTCCCAACCAAAAGCTCATCCATCAACGCGCTGGAAAAAAGCGTTCGCAAGCGGCCCGTTAATAGTATGGAAGTTACAAAATCTATAAAAACGCTTATTATAAATTTTTATTTTCGAAATGAGGTACGTGTTAGATAATTCGATAACAAGTTCAACTGTCCGGTTTTTAAACAATTGGACGTAAATTTTACGTTTTCCAAAACCTTTTTTTTTTGCAAGTTTTTGAATTTTTGTATGGTATAAAGTAATACAAGTGGAATGCAGACAAACATACAAGAGTGTTCTCTGAGCGAGGAACGAGTCAACTGAGTTGACGCCACATCCTGCCATGTAGCTCTCAAGTTCCGAGTGGCCCTGCTCTTAGCTACTAGCCAAGTGATAGACTACCGCATGGGGTTGTTACCCTCAAGACGCATCGTCAGGGCGTGTTATTCAACAACCGGGAAAAGCACCAGATCCTGAAAAAGAACATTCGCGAAAGTGTAAGCCCGCGAAAAAACGTTTCAATTTCACGAAAGTGCAATCTCCTGAAGTGTAAGCCCCGGTTGTGCTGCTTCAAAAATGTGCGATTTGCGGAAAGTGAAAACCAAACCATGTGTAAACTTCTAAAAGTGGAAAAACTCCGTAAGTTTGTTTTATGGACTTTTCATAGATGCTTCGCGCTTTTATAAGATGTTTTATTTATATTGTTCGTACTTAATTTACATTGGTTACAATCTCTAGATAAGAAAGTGGCCAAAACGTCCTACTAAAGCTCTTGTAAGTCGCTTGTCCTGTTGTAATAACCAATACTAATACATCTCTTCACCGATAGAAGTGGCTGGCGGTTCTGCTCGAGATTTCATATGTCGTAGTTTGTACAACAGTCACTGGCAATCCTGACTGAAGATGTTACCGGCGTTTTCGTCAATCAATGTAGAATGAGTCACGAGTGGATGTTAAACCCCATTCATATCGAACTATCCAGACACCCTAGTTAGTTCCCTCACAGTGTGTACCCTACAGTAGTCACCCCTTCATCAATCAACCGCCCTCATCGATCATCGTCTCGATGAGTCTCGGTGACGCTAATGCCTAATGTCAATCAGAGCTGTCAAAGAACGAATCACCCACCCACCAATACAACGTGGCAACGCCCAATCTATTTCAAACACGAATTCGAGTCTCAAGTTACAAACCTTTTAACAAGAAATTAATGCTCTTTAGTTGTTTCATTTCTTCACTTTTACTTACAAATTATACATTTTTATAGACATATAGAATACAAAAATGTTTAGTAGAAATGTAAAATAATTGATAGTGAACCAACAGTGATGTATATGCATTAAGTTTGGAGTGTTTAACATGCGATCTGCTGGGAGTGGGAAAATCCAAGTTTTCAAGCTGGTCAAAATGCGAATGATAAGAGTGAAGTGGCATTCATATTGTAATGAGGCGATTGACTTGAAAAGAGAAAGAGACAGATACTTGACAAGAGAGAGAGAGAGAGAGAGAGAGAGAGAGAGAGAGAGAGAGAGAGAGAGAGACGAGAGAGAGAGAGAGAGAGAGAGATTGATTGATTGATTGATTGATTCAGGTCTTTATTTAAGGCGGATTAAGGCTAGTGAAACCTTATCTTCCATCCAACCTTTAAGGAGGTACATTACATTTCATTTTGTATGGTGTTGGTAATATACTATACTCACTACTACTACTAATAATAATAATAATCCTTACATAGGAATCCTATGTATTAACTAATAATAAAATAATATTAGTATAACTTGTGAAATAATAATAATATAATAATACTAATAATAATAATAATAATAATAATAATAATAATGATAAGAATAATGATAAAGATAATAATGATAATGAAGGCCTAATGAAATAATAGATAATTAGAACACAAAGTAAAAAAATTGGCCTGATGAAAATTCCACACAATTAATTGAAAACATAAACATTTGAAATTCTGGTAAACAAATTTGTAAAGCTAGCCTTTCATTCTCCGCATTCATCCATCGCTTTCATACAGTTTCCTTACAATAACAAAGAAGGCGTCCTCGTAAAATAGAGTAACACAGGTAACCGAGCATATTAATATGTAATTTATTTGCATTATTTGGGATGTTTTGGTATTATTTATTGTGTGTTGTTTGTACAGTTATCATTAGTATTTGAAGAATTTGAATAATAGGAAGTAGTGGCACTTTTAAAAGCAAAGAAGTTATTTATATATTTGTCTCTTATTTCAGAAGGTAGAGCATTCCAAGTTCGAATAGCGTTGATTTTGAATGAATGGTCAAGGAGATTAGGTCTGTGTATGGGAAATGAGAGTTGCGTACCGGACCTAGACCTGGTATTAAACTTGTGGTTTGAGTGAAGGAATTGAAAGTTAGAGGCGAGATAAGACGGTGACGATGTTGAAAGTAGCTTGTGAACGAGGCATACGGAGTGAAGATTTCTACGATCCTTTAATTTAGCCCAACCAAGCTTCTTAAAACCAGGGGTTATATGGTCAGATTTTCTTATTCCTAATATAAATCGGACACAGGAATTTTGTGCCCTTTGGAGACGAATAGCCAGGTCCTCGGTCAAGTCATTGTAAACAACGTCGCAGTAGTCGAAGTGGGGGATAATAAGAGATTGTACTAGCATTGTTTTTAGTTTAGTCGGAAAGAAGTTTTTTAGTCTATTTAAGGAGTGTAGGGCAGCGTACGTTTTTTTACAAACGTGTTTGACATGTTTGTTGAGAGAGAGAGAGAGAGAGAGAGAGAGAGAGAGAGAGAGAGAGAGAAGAGAGAAAGTGAAAAAGAGAGAGGAGAGAGAGAGAGAGAGAGAGAGAGAGAGAGAGAGAGAGAGAGAGAGAGAGAGAGAGAGAGAGAGGAGAGAGGAGAGAGAGAGAGAGAGAGAGATCCATTGTACGATGGGGTCAATAAGTAGTTCTGTTCGTCGACTCACGCCTTACGACGCTATTGATTGGCCCAGTTCCTAATCCGCATAAGCCATTCAAACCACCAACGTAATTTATTCTATAACGTTCGCGAATGTTTACTTGTGCAAACCTTCGCGGTATTCTATGTTAAGTTTAAAATCGAATTTAAAAAGTCGGAATTTGCATTAAAAAGTCCATTTATTTTTGCAATAAATCTTATTTTTTTATAATAGAAAAAATTAGATACACAAAAATAAAATAACAATTTCCCCCGAAATTTTTAATACCCTTAAACAATCTTAAAAATAGATTTAACCCTTTTGAGTTTTTGTTCCCCAAAATGATTGTGTTATTAATACATTGAGGGGTTGTAATGATACTATTTCAAACTTTAAAACTAAACTATAGTTAAAATTGTTGTGTCTGCACTTATGTTTTATTTTTTATCTAGGTGTCCTTTCTTTGATTTGATTTTTTTGGATATTGCTTAACGTCTCTTTTATGAACTTACCTTTTAAATTCGTTTTCTAACTGAATAGGTTAGGCGTTAAATAAAAATTTTAAAATAATCCCAAAATTATCAAAAAAGGGGGGGGCCTCGAAAGTTTGCCTGTTCGCGTATACAAAAGAAATTTTTTTGTAGTTTGACAAGATAGGCGTTAATAATTTAAAATAATTATTTTTTTGGTTCTTTAAAAGGGCATTATTTGAATAACAATAAGTTTTATTTTTTGGGGTACATTGTATAAAAATATGAAACATAATACCTTTCGCTTTGAAATGATATATTATTCTCGTTTAAAATGGTTAAACATTTTGTTTCTGTTCCCTTTTAAACGGATTTTGTGAAAAACAAGGTTTGCCTCCAAGTCCCCTCCTATTTTTTGTCGAACTCCCCCCACTTTAGACGCCCTTGGGGACAAAAACTTGCCGTTTTCTTTTAAAACCCGGGGGTTTATATATTTCATGGTGCGGGGCCCTAACACCGCGACTCGACGGACTTCGCGCCTTACAATACAAGCTTACCTACCACCTTTTTTGCTGAAGTCTAGAAATACATTTATTGTTTTTTCTACCTCACATACCACCTTTATTTTGTTTGAATTAGCACAAAGAGTAAGATATTTTCCGACTCTTTAAGGTATCTTTCTCCTAGTCATTGGCCTAAAAAGCAACGCAAAATTTGCTTTTTTTTGCGATTTTTGTTAATAACTTTCAAGTCGATTTTTCCGGCCAAAATTTTTCATTGAGAGATAAACTAAAGCTAAAAAAAATACAATACCGGTGAAAATAAAACAATCTGGCGTTATGTATTTGAAAGGACCCTTGTTTTTAAAAAGATTTTTAAATAACCCTTTTCTATTAACTTCCGTCATCTTGAAAGGGGAGGTTCCTTCCTTGCACGTAAAACCATTTTTTTGCTTTTAACCGAGCACTTCTTTTTGTTTTTTAAAAACAAAACCTTTTGAGGGAATTACTTAAAATAACTAAAAAACTTCCGGAAACCCCTTCTTACAAAATCTCATTTCTTTCCATTGTTTCCCCCTTCCGCCCCTGCTTTCGCCCACTCTTCTCTAATGGGTTTTTTACTTTCTTTTCCCTTCATTCCCCTACCTTGTTGGTTTTCGTTTACAACTTTAAAATTTCCATAACCTTTTGTTTTAATTTGAGACTTCTGAGTTGAATATTTTCTAGAAATGGTGAATTTGTTATAATTATGATTGAAACTCGTGGGGCTGGATGGTTTATACTCTACCTGGGGAAAGTGAAAAAAAAAAAAACTTTGAGAAAAATTAACTGCATATTTTAACGAGAAACCACAAACCCGGCTTTAAAACCTCAAAATTTCTAAAATTTTCCCTAAACTGATCACATTGTAGACGTGGGGGTTTCACTTTTCCGTGGGAAACGAGATTTTGTTTTTCTGCTCGGGGATTAAAAAAAAAAGTCCATTAAAACCCAATTTTTTTTTCAACTCCCATTAAAAGGTAAGTTCTTGATGAAAAGTGAGAACAAAGCAAATACTTTTCGCTTTGGGAATATATACGATTCATTTTTTGCTGATTTTACTTGTTTATATCCATATCTCAACGTATCACATAATCAATATACGAATGCTGATAAAGTACAATTTCACAATTATCTTGTTTCATTGTAGTTTGCATAACATTATCCTCTCATCGACTTCTACTTGTTTCTCTTGATTTCAAATGCCCAAACATTTTCTGCTTAATTTAAAATCACACTTCTAAATGAGTTTTTACCATCATTCTTATTCAATGAAGTTAAACCTCAATATCATAATTCCACATCAATAATATGCAATAAATTAATTTTATTTAACTCGTTGATACCCGTGTCGCGTATCAATGTAGAACCAGTTTAGATCTCATAACAGCGATGTTCAACGTGCTCTGATTCGACGTATATACGTATCTGAGAAATACGTACAAAGATTGAGTTGGAGCTGACGAATGCACTGTGTAGCAGCGTCAGTCATCTCACAAATAGAGATAAGGTGTTAATTTTATTTCATCAATAATTGTGCGCAATCACCATCCCTGGTTACTCAATGATGGTGACGTGATGTTTTCACGTGTTTTACTGAAAAAGTGGTTTATTTCGGAATCAATATTCAACATCCCATATTCAGTTTAAAGAGTTGTTTCAAGGTCAAATCCAAACTTTTTAGGAAGCCCGACAATGGACAACTTTTTTTCTTATGCATGTGGCAACTTTAATAGTTATATATTTTGAACGTGATTGAAGCGAATAGGTTTTAACATTTTCACCTACCATTTTAGGATGTACTTGCTGCTTTGTGGGGAAAAAGCTAACAGTGTTTTTGTGTCTGATGGCAGTATTCTTAATCCATACGATGGAGTATTAACTTTCGTACTTACATTTCAGCTAACGCCGGTATCATTAGGGTGAGAAGCTCCCCTTGATGCATCACGATGTTCGTTTGTGCGTTTGTCGAAGTTTCACGATGGGAAAACAGAACAAATTCTTTCGATTTTACAAGCGTTTTTTGTTACTATCCCTTCAAAAGGGGTACATAATGTTTTTGTAGAAACTGGGATCAGGGGGATCAGCCGGATCTAGCATCACCCAAACTATACATATACATACCCGGCCCTCCCAACAACGAGATAAACAAGGAAAAGAACACCTTATTTAATTTTGTGTCTTCTATTCGACAATCTTTGCTTCAGTAGCTTCGCTCCCTCTCTTGAAGACTATGTATCTGTGCTAGTTCCACATCTTTACGTGATTGCTGCTAGGTAAGTAGTTCAAGTGCCATTGCAGACCAAACTATTAATTTATTCATTGCTTCTGTCAATAAATATTTCACCAGTCATAGGAAAACACTTAAGGATCGGCGACTCGATAAGAGGAAAACCGCACCCTTTCACAAGTCTAGACCTCTAGCTACCAACTAGTTACAATATGAATCGCGTCGTTATAAGTAGCGTCTGAAAATAGCATCACCTCGGTCCTTGTCCATAGGCTTTAATTAAGCTAGTAACTTGTGCACTTCACCCATTGTTTTCCTGTTGAATGCATGTGTTTAATAAACACCAATCATGACGAGACGACCGGAAATAAGTACATCATGGATGACATCACAAGGCTCTTCTGTAAATAATGATCAATTTTACTCGCTCTGGTAGGGATTAGTCTTTCGCGACCTGCTCCTTAATTTAACTGGTGTGACAATCTTCAGGTGGCTTACTAGGTAGGTTGAAGTTTTGGTCAAGTTCCTCAATATTGAATTTCCGAAAATTTTTGACTCATTATCACGTACTCAATTGCTCCATGCAAAAATAACTTTGTGCCTTTAAGTTCCTTTAGAAGGTAAAATTTATAAAATTCGAGGGACGCCGATTCCACAAAGATATTAACTTAACTCATGTTCCCCTGTCCATTTTTTTCGTAGAACACGAAGTCACAAACACCGAGCTTATTTTTTCATTCTGCATTTTTAGACAGAACGTTAAAAAATTATAGATTCAATTGGTTTAAATTTTTCATCTTTACTCCTAAATCGGTGTATGGACCAAGTACCCCCTTTCGTCTAATCACACGTTATATCGTGGGGGGTATCCTAGCCCGCTAGGGTACTCCAGCCCTAGGGCTAGGATACCGGGGGTATCCCATCCGGGGTTATCGGGTCCCTGCTACACCGGCATGATTACTACAGTGTTTTGAAAGATCCGTGCCAAGTACCCCAAAATTGTAAATCTTAAAGTTGATATCTCTCTTGGATTAAGTTGTATGTATGAAACTAGCATTTAATTAGACTAAACAAGTCAAGTAAAATACTAAAATAAACACAATATTTAAAATCAACTAAAAAAGTATTAATATTGTATTTTAATCTTCTTAATGATCAACAGCAGAAATCATTTTTTAATGCTCCCCTTAAGCAACAGTTCTTATCTCAATAAAAGAAGCAATTTATATTTGTGTTGGTTTTCATCTTTTGACAAAACCAGCTGAAAACTAAATTATGTGGAGGTTTTCAAGCGATCAGGAGTGAAATTGAAAAAAAAATGGAGTATATTCAAATCTCAAGTTCCCGGGTTGGAGTGCAATGCATAATGCGGACGGAAATCTTGCACAGGTTTGGATATGTCAAAAGAACGAGATTGCGTGAGGAATAATGGAGTTGGTTGCTGGGTGGAGGGAAGATCAAAAGAAAGCCCTTTGAGCAGAAGTGCAAAGCAAACGAGAAGACGGTTATCAATAAACAGGTGGTGAAAGAGAAAAATGAGCAGCCATGCTAGGGCACACACCATGAGTATTCTTAGTAAGGAAGTAATAGTAGAATTAATACTCCTCCAAATAATACAGTGTCATGAATCTAATACACTACTTTGACATCATTATCGTGTATAAATATCACTTATAATTCATATCGTTATTTTCAACCCTAATTTATTTGTGATTAATAATTGATAGCGTGTACACAATTTATTTAAAGGGGCTTTTACCCCCAAAAATATTTTTTGCCACATAGTCTATAGCATAATACTACATTAAAATGAAAGTTTAAAAAAATAATATCTTGTAACTGTGATTTTACACGATTTTTTAAAGATTTTTGATCCTAAAATTAACGAAAATTCACGTTTTGGACTATTTCTTAAGTCGGCTTTAAACTGATTTTTTTGTTCCACATAGACACTATAGAGCATCGTATCAATCTAAAATGGCACTTCATAACATTGTACCATAAAACTGTGTACAAATTTACACTCATATACGCAAAAGTATGAATTCCAAAACCAAACCACTTGTCCAAATTACAAACCAAAATATAGCGGATTTACAGAAAAGGTTATCGAGTACGTCAATGATGGAAAATATTTTTTTGGATCAAAATCATCCAAGGTCACGGGGCATAAAGGTCGTCCCCATATTATTTCTTATGGGAGATTTTTGCCGATGGGACTCAAAAATTACAAAGTTTGACAATTTTTTAGGGTCATGGTGGTGTATCCAATAATTTTTTTCTGTTACTTTGTAAATTCATACCCACTAGTTAGCCCGAATGAAAAATATTTTTTAAGTTTACCCTTTTAACCAAGCTGAGTTTTGTAATTTTGCACTAGAGTTTAATTGTTTAATAATAACATTCAAGCTTCAGGAGGAATACATCAGGAGGACGCCCCGTCCTCACTCAACTCAAACCCGGCACCTCCACCAAAATTAATTGGAGCTTGATGAAGTTTCATTTGTGCATCTTTCCTCGCGACAATCTGTTGATTTAGTAACTTTGCTTCCTATTTTGAATACTACGTATCATTTCTCGATTTAGATAGTCGGGAAACACTCCCGTAGGTGTAATTATTAATATTTAATACAATCCAGAAATTAAAAAATCCATCCCGATCGGATTGTATTAATATAAACTATGTATCATGTTTCAGAATGACTAAGATTTCTGATACATTTTTTAGAACTTCATAAATTGTTATTTTCTTGTCGCATTCGTTTAGTTTTTCATTAGTTTTTTAGGAAGGCTATTCAATAAATCACACTGGTGAGTATGCTTACTTGCCAACGAAAACAAAGTTTTGCGGCCTTCGAAATACAGCATCCCCAACCTGATGCATATATACATACGTATATTCCCTTTTACAATCTGTATTCACCTATTATTTACTACAATTTAGAAATTAAAACAATCTCTCGAGTCATTATCCACATTATCACTTTTAACTAACACAACACTATACAACTATTAATCAATCCACAACCGTAACTTGATAATTCATTCACCGCTATTTCAATTGAAAGCGAAGACCTAAACCATATTAATTTAGTTCTCTGATTGGCGTTGAATATATAAGCAGACAGGGCGAGACAAAAAAGGTAAAACCAATGTAATGGAAAACGTAACAAGCTCGCAGTTCGGCTAGCTCATTATTACCCTGATTGCTTTTATTCATCGGATTCAGCTTCGCAGCTTATCGTAATCACGTCATAATACTTCAGTTGGGTTCACAAAATTCGATTCCATGAATTTTTTTATCACTTCGCGCAAATTTTACCAAGGCAACAAATCGGCTTATGTTGTTGTTTTGCATAAGGTAATCGTATAATTCGTAACCAAACATTATAATCTAGAAGGAATTTGGTTTCGCATGGTTCATCGAAAAATAAATAGTAGAGAAAAAAAAACATTTCAGCCCTTGGCTTGTTTTGAATCTGATTTACTATTAACAGATTGTTATCACTACTTTCATTATTCGCCTTTATGTTTCTATATGTGAATTGAATTGACGAAGTTGAGTTAAATGAAGCAAAGGTGCAAATTTTATATCGAAAGCATAAACGAGGGACAAATTCCAACACTCTACTTTGGAAGGACTTGGTTTCGAATCCCGCCACGTGTAATCTCGAGTATATTGTCAAACACGCACAGTCGGTACCTTAAACTGGGAGCAAGAATTCTTAAAAAATAGATTTTAGAAAAATGCTACTCGATTCAATCTCGTCGTCAGTGTTGGTTCGCGCGTTAAGCGTGCGACTCTGATTCGGGAGGTGCCGGATTCAAATCCCGTCGATACCGGCAATCCTGACTGAAGTTTTTTCCCGAGGTTTTCCTCATTCGTTTATGCGAATGCAAGGGATTGAGTCCTCTTTAAACAGCCCTCGGACATCCCTTCATAATTGTCTTATCCGCAACATACTTGAAGAGGGGAATGAATTGCACCCTTTGCAGGCTTCCCACAAATCATATTATTTATTTTTATTCAATCTCATCGTGCTTTGATTTCTTTTGGTGACGGTGCCGGGTTCATAAATATGCCCTTACAGGTGAGACTAGCCCCGCCCCCTGACGCGCAGGGTCACCAAAACATTCTGTATCATCCTTGTTGAAGGGTAATGACAACAACAACACGCACGTCAATCGGACGAGAGACGAGACACACGCAACAGACAATTCCCTAACACGCTGTGTAGGAGTTACCATCGGAACCATGGCGGGAATCTCACAATCTTATACGAAGCCAAACAAATCCCTAACACGCTGTGTAGGAGTTACCATCGGAACCATGGCGGGAATCTCACAATCTTATACGAAGCCCAAACAAATCCCTAACACGCTGTGTAGGAGTTACCATCGGAACCATGGCGGGAATCTCACAATCTTATACGAAGCCAAACAAATCCCTAACACGCTGTGTAGGATTACCATCGGAACCATGGCGGGAATCTCACAATCTTATACGAAGCCAAACAAATCCCTAACACGCTGTGTAGGAGTTCATCGGAACCATGGCGGGAATCTCACAATCTTATACGAAGCCAAACAAATCCCTAACACGCTGTGTAGGAGTTACCATCGGAACCATGGCGGGAATCTCACAATCTTATACGAAGCCAAACAAACGCGACACAAATAATGAAGAAACCCTTATAAAGTTAGGAATTGAGAAAACAAGAAATGAATTAAAAATAACGAAAATACGTTGTTGTTCATGTGTTACGCAGAAACTCACTCATCGCTACACGTTATAATTTGACCAACGTTAAGTTTTCTTATCTATTAAAATAAGTATAATCAGATAAATTGTTTTATGAGAATGACAGATCACTTTTTTTCATAAATTTGAGTATAACATAGATTAACCGTAAACTTCCTAGAATAATGTAAAATATTGGCTATGTTTACAGTTTTCGAAAATATTGTAGAATTCATTTAAAATTATGTCTCGCAGATTGACCACACCGTGCAAAAAACACTTTGCATTTTATTTAATTAACCTCTGCGTTATAATGATCAACCACTGAATCAAACATTTCCGCTGCACTACGTGTTGCATTTGCTATGAATCAGCTCGGGATGGTTCCGCAATACGAGCAATAAGAATACAAGCGGGCACGTAATGGCACCAATGAAGCCACCCAAGCGTTATGGGTTTTATCACACACAATACAATATTATTATATATCAATTTGCATTCAACTTATGCAACTATGTTTTGCAGTAGAGTTTGTAAAAAGGAAATGCAGTGACCTAGAAATTACACATACAAAATTAATCATTGCGACACGTGCGGATTTGTCATTTACTATTGTATTGTGTCCGGTACATCTGCTTTTCCTCACTTAATGCAGTTTTATCACTCGACATGTAATTGCTGACAAACGCCTACATACATTTAGTTGTAACAATAATTAATACTAGGAAACGCTCAGTTGGACGCGTTGATAAGCGAGCACGTGCTATAGCTAGACCCACATTGCACATTTTTTAAATTTAAAAATTTGCGACGTTCGCTGTCCACAGGGCCATGTTTCCAATACTATATTTTATTATTGCCAAGGTATTTAAGTAAACCCATGTGTACAAAACCTTTACTTTGTGGATAAAATCCACCGCCATCTAGAGGACCTTGACTCCTTGGGAAAACTATTCAAACTCTTTGGTGACAAATAATACACTCTTCCTCGAAAGTATTTTGTTTACTTCCAGGTGGCAGTGCATTAGAAACTTCGCGCGTCTTTTCGTTGCCATGGCAACGTTACTTTTGTTATAATGTATTTTCCATTTACACTACTTATCGGATCAAAATAAAATTAACATATTCGTGACCGGACGGACATTCTAAATGATTTGGCCACCTCAGATTTTGTCGCCGTTTAGTTTTAAAAAAAAACTTTCGATTAACTTTAATGTAACTTTTTAACTTTTTGAACGATTTTGCCACAAAACTAATGGCATTCAATCGAGAACGAAGCTTGCGGATGGTCAAAATTTCAACTCGATCCGAGCCTCCGTTCGAACGTTATGGCGAGACATACAAACAAACAAAAAAACAAAAAAAAAAAAAAAAAAACAAAAAAAAAAAAAAAAAAAAAACAGTGACTAATTTTTCCGGCAGAGTCAAATGGAAACGCTCGCTTCGCTCGTTTAATGAAATATGATATCTAAACTGAGACTGACTAAACTAGAATCCACTATGGGGTAAACACAATTTATCTTCTGTCCTGTATTCAATGTCAGGCCGAATTCTCATCTCTCTAAAAACCACGATGTTGCATTGAAATATTGTTTAATGATTGCGTTGTTGAAGGTTTTTATTATTGGTAAGGGCCGTTTTCAACAAATGAATATAATCTTAAGGTCTGTTATAAATTCCCTTGTTTTTGTAATTTAACATACACACCTGAAATATTTAAAGACAATATCTCGACTATCTAACTGGCAGATAACTAAATATAACTGGAGCTTATAATTTGGTTAGGCGTATTTTGAATCGTGCGTGTAATTTATGTGGAGTGTTTTTCAATGTTACAAAAGTAGCGCATACGTGATCGGTTTCGTGCCTGTATTGAACTTGCTAATATTTTGTCATCGATGTTGGCACCAAGATTTCTTTTATGTCGCGAGCCACTGAAAAACAAGTGTTCATCTTTTCAAAAAAAAAAACTCCGAAGATTATTTGTCAAGAGAACGTACCGCGTATCGAGCAATTAAAAAGAAGGTATACTCACAGCTTTCTTTCCTGTTTGTTTGGTTTTCGTATCTTATAATAATTGTATACTTTAATATGTTTGCCTAAAGTTGTTTATCTTTTATACTTTTCTTGCATTGATTAATAAAAGCTCCAGGCCAAATATTTTCTTCGATGGTTAACGTATATCATATTTCTTCGAAAACACAAAAGGAAATCTTGAATTAGGCTAGAAAAGAAAAACATACTTATCATCGTATAGCTTATTGTTGTTCCGCCGTATTCACTTGAGCCGCGCAAGTAAACAGGAATCCCTAGAAGAGCAACTGTTTCCCTTTTCCGGTTTTCCGGGGCATGCACACGTGGACAAAATATGAGGGTTACAAATCGATACCGAGCTTGGTATTCAAATCTCATTTTATCTTAGCACGTATTAACAAAGGAGGACAAGAAATAAAATAAAATAAAATAATAAAAAGACTAACGTTGCATTTCCAAAATATGTCCGGTGATAATGCGAATAGAAGTAGCAGCCATTAAGTTTATGCTCATGGGATTTGGTTTCATTTTGTTTTTCTTTCTAAACTGTACAGTTTGTAATTATTCAACAATTTATTACACATGGTTATAGTAAGTGCATACACATTAGACATAACGATTCAAGCGAATCTGGGTTATCCAGCTATCTCGCTTGTAGCAATCGCTTTGCGAAATAATCGACTACTCTATTTATTTATTTTTAATTTAAAAAATTTTTCCCCCTTGTTTTTTTTTTTCCCCCTTTTTTTAAAAGCCCAAAATTTTTTTAAAAAAAAGGTTTAAAAAAATTTTTTTTTTTAAAAAAAATTTTTCTTTTTTTAATTAAAAAAAATTTTTTAAAAAACCCCTTTTTTTTAAAAAAAAAAATTTGGGTTTAAAAAAAAAAGCCCCTTTTTTTAAAAAATTTTTAAAAAAAAAAAAACCCCAAAAAAATTTTTGTTTTTTTGGGGGTTTTTTTTTTAAAAAAAGGGTTTTTAAAAAAATTTTTTTTTTTTTAAAAAAATTTTTTTTATTTTTTTTTTTTTTTCCCCAAAATTTTTTTTTTTTGGTTTTTTTTTTTTTTTTTTTAAAAATTTTCCCTTTTGCCAAAAAGGGGAAAAAAAAAAAAAAAATTTTTAAAAAATTTTTTTTTAAAAAAACCCCCCCCAAAAAAAAAAAAAAATTTTTTAAAAATTTTTTTTTAAAAAAAAATTTTTTTAAAACCCCCCTTTTTTTTGGGGGGGGCCCCTTTTTATTTTTTTTGGGGAAAAAAGGTTTTTTTAAAATTTTTAAAAAACCCCCTTTTCCCCCAAAACCCTTTTTTTTTAAAAAATTTTAAAAATTTAAAAAAAAAAAATTTTTTTTTCCCCCCCAAAAATTTTTTTAAATTTTTTTTTTTTTTTGGGGGGTTTTTTTTTTTCCAAAAAAAAAATTTAAATTTTTTTAAAAAAAAAAAATTTTTTCAAAAAAAAAACCAAGGTTTTTTTAAAAATTTAAAAAAATTTTTTTTTGGTTTTCCCCCCCCAAAAAAAAAAAAAACCCCCCCCCCAATTTTTTTCAAAAAAATAAAAAAAAAAAAATTTTTTTTTTTAAAAAAAAAAAAAAAAAATTTTTAACCCTTTTTTCCCCGGGGTTAAACTTTTTTTTTTCCCCCTTTTTTTTAAAGGGGGGGGGAAAAAAAATTTTTTTTAAAACCTTTTTCCCGGGGTTTGGGGTTTTTTTTTTTTTAAAAAATTTTTTAAACCCCAAAAAAGAAAAAATTTAAATTAATTTCACCCCTTTTCCCAAAATTTTTTATTTTTTTTTTAAAAAATTTTTTTTAAAAAACCCTTTTAAATTTTTTCAAAAAACCCAAAAAAGGGAAAAAAAACCCCCACCTTTTTTTTAAAATTTTTTTTAAAAAAAAAAAAAAAAAAAAATTTTTTTTTAAAAAACCGAAAAAAAAATTTTTTCCCTTTTTTTTTTTTTTTTGGGGGTTTTAATTTAAAAAAAAATTTAAAAATTTTAAAATTTTTCCAAAAAAAAAGGGGGAAACCCCCAAATTTTTTTGGGGAAAAATTTTCCCCCCCCGGGGGTTTTCCCCCAAAAAAGGGCCAAAACCCCCCCAAAAAAAAAAACCCCCCAAAAACCCCAAAAAATTTTTTAAAAAAAATTTTTTTTTCCCCCAAAAACCCTTGGGGTTTGGGGCCCCCCCCAAAAAAGGGGAACCCAAAAAAAAAACCCCCCCCCTTTTGGGGGCCCCGGGGGGGTTTTAAACCCCCCAAAACCCCAAAAAAAAAAAAAAAAAAAAGGGGGGGGGGGGTTAAAAACCCCCAAAAAAAAATTTTTTTTAAAAACCCTTTTTTTTTTTGGGGGGGGGGGAAAAAAAAAAAAAAAACCCCCCCCCCCCCCAAAAAAAACCCCAAAAAAAATTTAAAAAACCCTTTTTAAAAAAAGGAAAAAAAAAAAGGGGGAAAAACCCCCCCCAACGGAAAAAAACCACGTTTTTTTTTTTTTCCCCCCCGGGGGGAATTTTTTTAAAAAACCAAAAAAACCCCCCCTTTTTTTTAAAAAAAAAGGGGGGAAAAAAAAAAACCCCCAAAAATTTTTAAAAATTTTTGGGTTTTTTAAAAAAAAAAAAGGGGGAAAAATTTCCCCCAAAAAAAAAATTTTTTAAAAATTTTTGGGTTTAAAGGCCCCCCAAAAAAAAAAAAAAAAAGGGCCAAACCCCCCCCCAAAAAAAAGGGGGGGGAAAAAATAAAAAAGGGCCGGGCCCCCCCTTTTAAAAAAAAAAACCCCAAAAAACCCCCCGGGAAAATTTTTGGGGGGGTTTAAATTTTAAAAAAAAAATTTTTTTTTTTTAAAAAAAAATAAAATAAAATTTTTTTTTTTTAAAAAAAAAACTTTCCCCCCCGGTTTTTTTGGGGAAAGGGGGGGCCCCCTTTTTTAAAAAAAATTTTTTTGGGTTTGGGGTTTTCCAAAAGGGGGGGGAAAAAAAAGGGGGGGCCCCCCCCGGGTTTTAAAAAAAAATTTTTTTCCTTTTTTTAAAAAAAAAAAACCCGGGGGAAAAAAAATTTTAAAGGGGGGGTTTTTTTTTTTTCCCCCCCCCCAAAAAAAAACCCCCCTTTTGGGGGTTTAAAAAATTTGGGGCCCCCCAAAAAAAGGCCCTTTAAAAATTTTTTTTTGGGGAAAAGGGGGTTTTTTAAAAAAAAAACCCCAAAAGGGATAAAAAAAAAAAAAAAAAACCCCCAAAAAAAGAACCAAAAAAAATTTTTTTTTAAAAAAACCCCCCCCCAAAAAAAATTTTAAAAAAAAAAAAAAAAAGGGGGTTTTTAAAAAACCCCGGGGGGGGGCCCCCCAAAATTGGTAGGTTTTTGGGGGGGAAAAAAATTTTTAAAAAAAAAAAAAAAAAAAGGGGGTTCCCCAAAAATTTTTTTTTTTGGGAACCCTTTTTTTTTTTGGGGGGGAAAAAATTTTTTTTTTTTTAAAAAATTCCCCCCCAAAAAAAAAACCCCCCTTAACCCCCAAAAGGGTTTTGGGGGGGGAAAAAAAAAAAAAAAAAAAAAATTTTTTTTTGGGGGGGTTTTTTTCCCTTTTTAAAAAAATTTAAACCAAAAAAAAAAATTAAAAAAAATTTAAAAATTTAAAAAAAAAAAAAAAATTTGGTTTTGGGGGTTTTAAAAAACCCAAAAATTTTGAAAGTTTTTTTTTTTAAAAAAAAAAAAATTTTTTTTTTTTTGGGAAAAAAATTTTTTTTCCCCCCTTTTGGGGATAAAAAAAAACCAAATTTTTTTTTTTTTTTAAAAACCCCCCTTTTTTAAAAAAAAAAATTTTTGGGGGGGGGGGGGAAAAAAATTTTTGGGGTTTAAAAAACCCCCTTTAAAAATTTTTCCCCCCCCCCCTTTTTCCTTTTTGTTTAAAAACCCCCGGGGCCCAAAATAAACCAAAAAAAAGGGCCCCCAAAAAAAAAGGGGGGAAAAAACCCAAATTTTAAAAATTTTTTTTCAATTTTTTTTTTTTCCTTTTTTTTGGAAATTTTAAAAAAAGGGGGCCAAAAAAAAAAAATTTAAAATTAAAAAAAAAATTTTTTTTTGGGGTTTTTTTAAAAATTTTTTCCCCCAAAAGGGGTTTTTAAAAAATTTTTAAAAGACAAAAAAAAGGGAAAAATTTTTTAAAAATTTGGGGGGGGAAAAAGGGGCCTTTTTAAAGCAACCCCTTTTTTTTAAAATTTTTTTTTTAAATTTTTTCCGGGTTCCCCCCCCTTTTTTTTAAAAAAAATTTTTTAAAAAAGGGGGAAAAAAAGGCCCCCCCCCCCTTTTTTTGGGGAAAAACCCCGGGAAACCGGGGCCAAAATTTAAAAAAAATTTCAAAATTTTTGGGAAAAAAAATTAAATTTTTAAAAAATTTTTTTTTAAAGGTTTTTTTTTAAAACCCCCCTTTTTTTCCCGGGTTTTTTTGAATTTTTTTTTTTTTAAAAAATTTTTTCCAAAAAAATTTTTTAAAAAAATTTTTCGGGGGGCCCCCCAAAATTTTTTCCCCTTGGTTTTTTTTAAAAATTTAAAAAAAAAAAAAAAATTTTTTTTTTTCCCCCCTTTTCCCCCAAAAAAAAAACGGGGGGGGGCCCCCCCCCGAAAAAAAAAAAACCCCCCCCAAAAAAAAAAAAACAAAAAAAAAAAAAAAAAAAAAAAAAAAAAAAAAAAAAAAAAAATTTTTTTTGGGAAATAAACCCCCGGCCCTTTTTTTAAAAAAAAAAAAAAATTTTTAAAAACGGGGGGAAAAAAAAAAAATTTTTTTTTTTTTTTTAAAAAAAAAATTTTTTAAGAAGTTTTTTTTTTTTTTAAGGTTTTTTCTTATTTGGGGAAAATTTAAAAAATTTTTTAAAAATTTAAGGCTTTTAAACCCCCCTTTTTTTAAATTTAAAAAAAAAAATTTAAAGGACAATACCCCGACTATTTTAACTGGAAATAACTAAAAATAACGGAGCTTTTAATTTGGGTTTGGGAAAATTTTGAAACGTGCGTGTAATTTAAAGTGTGTGTTTTTTAATGTTACAAAAAGTAGCGAAAACGTGATCGGTTTTTGGAAACCTGTATTGAAATTGCTAATATTTTGTCATCGATGTTGGCACCAAAAATTTCTTTTATGTCGCGAAACCACTTAAAAAAAAAGTTTCCCTCTTTTTAAAAAAAAAAAAATTCCCAAGAAAATTTTTTGCAAGAGAAAGTTCCCCCGTTACGGGGGGGGGCAATTTAAAAAAAAGGATACTCACAGCTTTCTTTACTGTTTGTTTGGTTTTTGGTTTTTCTTTAATTTTTTATTTAATATGTTTTTCCAAAATTGTTTATTTTTTAAACTTTTTTTGCATTGATTAAAAAAGCTCCCGGCCCCAAACTTTTCCTTTTGATGGTTAACGTATATCAAATTTTTTCGAAAACACAAAAAGGAAACTTTAAATTACAGAAAAAAAAACATACTTTCAAACGTTTGCCTTTTTGTTGTTTTCCCCCCGTATTTACTTGGCCCGCAAGTAAACAGGAATCCCTAAAGAGCAGCTGTTTTTCCCCCTTTTTCCGGGTTTTTCCCGGGGGAGCACCGGGAAAAAAATATGAGGGTTAAAATCAAAAATTTTGAGCCCTTTGGGATTCAAATCTCATTTTTTTTAGCAGTATTTTTAAAAATGTAAAAAAGAAATAAAAAATAAAATAAAAAAATAAAAAGACTTTCGTTGCATTTTCCCAAAAAATTTTCCCCTGATTTAAAGCGAATAGAAGTTGGGAGCCCTTAAGTTTTTTGTCTGGATTTGGTTTCCCTTTTTTTTTTTCTTTCTAAACTGTACAGTTTTGTAAATTTTTTCAACAATTTATTTCACATAGTTATATAAGTGCCTACACATTGACAAAACGATTCAAGCGAATCTGGGTTATCCAGCTATCTCACTTGTTGCAAATTTGCTTTTCGAAATAACATTTTATTTTTTTTATTTATTTTTTAAATTACAGGGTTTCAAAAATTATTTAAAAATTTTGGAAAATTGAAGTATAGAAAAATAAAAAAAATTTTAAAACGTACAAAATTGCACATGGGAAAAAGAGTAAAGTGTTTTAGATAACCTTAAAAGGGAGGAAAAAAATTAAAATTTAAAAAGTTAAAGTTAAAATTTTTTCAAGTTTTAAAAAGAAAAGAAGAATGAAAAATTAAAAAAACGGTTTTAATTCTCGGGTTTGGTTAGTCGGGAAAAAACCCCCGTAGTGTAATTTTTTTTATTTACTACCCAAATTTCCCAAAATTTAAAAAATTACCCCGACGCCTGCCTGGGAAAGCCCGGGAGACCGGGGGCGATTCCGGTTTTGGGGGGGCTTCTTTTTAAATTTTTGAATCGTAGTAAAAAATAAAGGTTTTTTTGTTTTGTGTGTTCCCGGGGTGGAGCCCGGGAGGGTTTTGGCGCTAGGGTTTAAATTTGGGAAAGGGCCCTCTGGGCCCCTTTAATGCAAGTTTAACCCAGGCTTTCTACATTGGACTTGCTCATCTAAGCGGGAAAAAGAGATTGATTTTACTGAGGGTAGCCCTTTAGCATGTTAAACTACTAAGGGTAAAGGTCGGTAGGGGGAAGTAGCCCGATTCGGAAACCCTCGTCACGAAAGAAGCGGCGCCGGCCGACAAGCGCTCCCAAATGGGTTTAATCCAAAATTTTTCTGGCCCCCCCCCCCCCGTTCCCCGCTAACCCATCAAAACAAGTTTTTTAAAACGTTTTTAAACTTATTTGGGCATAAATAACTAATGTTTAAAAGTTAAAAAACATTTTTAAAAACCGGAAAAAAAATTTCCAAAAACCACTTTGTTCCCCCTGGGGGGTTTTTTTTTAAATTATTCCCCCCCAATCTATACTGTTGATTTTTAGAAAAACAAAACCCCTACATGTAAATGTATTACTTTCATTTGATAAAAAGTGTTTTTCAATGTATTAATTTCGTGCCAAAAATTTGTTTCCCCAAAAAAAAAAGATGTAATTAATTTTTTATTTTGTATTTTTATCTCTAAAAAACAGGTATTTAAAACCCCAAGTGTTAGGTAAAATTCAACTAAAACCCAAAATTTTAAAAAATAATTCAAAACAATACCCAAAAATTTTTATAAAATCATTTAAAAATACATAAACAAGTAGGCTACAAAAAAATTAAAAGTTTTTCAACAAATAAAAAACAAAAACAACTTGAATAAACAAGTCATTTTAAAAAAAAAGGGTGAAAGCCCCAAAATGAATGAAGAAAGAAAAAAAAAGGTTAAAAATAAAAACTGGTTTTAAAAAAAGGGGGCAAGGTGACCAAAAGTGATAAAATTTAGTCCCTGTTGGAAAAAATGGCATACCAGCTGCTTTTTAAATTTAAAATTTTCAGTGTTTTATGCAATTTTTATTGGATGGAGGGTATGAGCGGGAGCTAGCGAAACCCCAAAATTCCCTTTCACTACACCCGGAGAAAAAAAAAAGGGAAAGTTTTTTTTTTTTCTTTTTTTTTTTTTGTATTTTGTGTGTTTGTTTAACACGATTCCGGGTTAAAAAACCGATACTCCAATTCGATTTTAAAATTTTTTGAAAAGGCCCTTTGATACCCCTGAACTTAGAAATGCCTTGTTTCGGAAATTTATTTTAAAAAATATTTTCAAATTTAAAATCGCCAAAATTTTAGATTTTTTTTTTTGATTTTTAAAAAACTTTTTTCGACATATAACACCCACATGCTTTATCCGATTGTAATGATTTTTTTTTTTAAAAATTTTTTTTATGAATTTAAAACATTCTGTGAAATTTGAGCGCAAAACAAAAAAATTATTTCGTATGAAAAAACCCCAATTTTACGTTTTTTCGGGGGGGGGTTTTAAAAATTTCTTCCCACTTATAACACCCACTGAAATTAAATTTGATTGAAATGATATTTTAAAAGAACCTTAAGGTTATGAATTAATATATTCGAATAAAATTTTAGCGTAATCGAAAAAAAATTTCTCAGAAAAATTTCAATTTTACGGGTTTTTTTCGAAATTTTTTAAAATTTCTCCAAATTTTAACACCCACAGCTATATGATATCCAATTGTTAAAGATTTTTTCCCCAAAAACCTTAATTTTTTAAATTAATAATTCGTTGAAATTTTAGCGCAAACGAAAAATTCTTCTCAAGAACACATGGAAATTTAATGCCCAATTAAAGATCATCCACAACGCGAACCGAAAAAATTTTTTGCGAAGCTTCCTAGGGGTATTTAAAGTTTTAATAAATTTTAGAAAATGTCTTGAATTCGTTGATGGTTTTTTGATCATTTCTAGGAAACTTCGCAAAAGTTTTTCAGGCGCGTTGTTGGAGGGGCTTTAAATTTGGGGCATTGAGATGGCCCCTGTGTTTTATGAGTTATAATTTTTTCGATTTTGGTTCAAATTTTCCCAAAAATATGTTTTAAATTTATAAAATTAAGGTTCTGTGAAAAAATCATTACAAAGGATAAAGCATGTAGGTGTTTTTAAGTTTGATTTTTTTTTTTAAAACGAAAAAAATCGGGAAATTGAATTTTTATGAAAAATAAAATCTTTTATTGCCCCTTAAAAATTTCAAATTTCAAAATTCCAAAAAAAATAAGGGGTTCCGTGAAAAACATTTCAGCAGGGGTTTAAAACATGTAGGTGTTATAAAATCAAAAAAAAGGGTTTTTTAAATCGAAAAAGTCGAAAAATTGCGGTTTTTAAAGAAAAAAAGAAATTTTTTTAACGCTCAATTTTCAAAACAAAATATTAATTTTTAAAAATTAAGGTTCTGTGCCAAAAAAAATTTCAATAAAAAAAGCTATTTGGGGCCATAAGTCGAAAAAAAAACTTTTTAAAAAAACGAAAAAAATCATTAAAAATTTCGATTTTTTTGAGAAATAATTTTTTTGATTGCGCTCAAAAAAAGTGGATTTCTTTAGTTCAAAAGATTTCCGGGAAAGGGCTCCAAAAAAATGGTTTTTTCGCAATTGAAGTAAAACGGTTTTTGCCGGAACCCTGTTTTAAAAAACCCACAAAAATCCAAAGAAAAAAAAACAAACCGGGTTTTTTTTTTTTAAAATATAGTGAAAGGAACAATTTTGTTCGCTCGTAAAGCTCATTCCAATAAGAGATGATAATTAGCGCCCTAAGCACCCCGGTTTTCCCTCGTCCTTTTGGGTTGCAGGGTCTATAAATCCCCTGGGCCTTTAACCTATTTTATCCCCCTAAAGCGGGGGCAGTTTTTCTCGACCCCCCAAATTTTAACTGAATTATGTATAAAAAACATAATTTAAAAAAAGATTTTTTTAAGTATCCAGACCTTTAATAAAAATGATAATAATTCCCTAACAGAGATCTCAGCTGTAGTCAGGGGGTCTGGTCAAATTTAAAAAGAAAAAAAGAGGGTTTTACCCAAACATACCTAATCTTCTATTACGTTTTCTTTTTTTGAACGGACTTTTTTTAAAGAAAGGTTTTAAAACAAGATTAGAGAAAAAGTGCGTTTGCCAATTTTACCTTTTTCGTTTCATTTAAACCCCCCGACAAAGCCTTTTATACCTGAACAAAGGGAATTTTCCCAAAAATAACTAAATTTTTGATGACGTCTGAGGTTTTTTAAGGGCCCTATAAAAAAAATCCTAAAAGTAATAGGTTTTTTAAAAGGGAAATTCTCCTCATTGCGTTGCATGATCAGGCTTGCGCGATGACGACCCTCTAATATTCAGTTTTTCCCAACGTGTTTTTTTGCCTCGTTTGGTGAAAGGTAAAATTTGGGTAGTCGCGTTACCCTGGTGATATTTTTCGACTCGCCCTCGGGCCCCGCGTTTTTTTGCAGATGTTTGCCCCTTTTTAAAAAAGATTACCGTTGAAAAACCTGCCATGGGGATTTAAGATTTAAAAATGGGGAATTAGAGTGGAATCTACTAAATCTTTCAAAAAAAAATTAAATAACAATTGAATTAAATTCCATTTGGCGACAATTTTGTTTGAAAAATAACCGTGTTTTTTTTTTGTCTTTTTGGGAAAAAACTCACCAAAATTTGATTAAATTTTAAAAACCCAAAAGGGCCCCTTAACTTAATTTTTCCTACAAAAATACTATTTTTTAAACGTTAAAAAAATTTAAATAAACGTCAAAAATTTTCGAGGGACTTAGTCGAGACGAGATTGGGTTTTTATTGGGAATTTTTTACAATGAAAGCAATGCTACGAATCTTAAAAATTTTTTTACGATCAAAAAATATTATTTTAAAATTTTTGTATTGTTTATTTGAAGCCTCACCCCCCTCAAAGAATTTTTTACCATTTAAAATTTGGAAAGTGGGAAATTTTTAAAAATCCCTTTTTCCCCCTTTTGCGCTCTTCTGAACCCCTTGTAGCGAAAAAAGGCCGTTATTTTTTGGCGTTGACTGTTAAAAAAAGTTCACTAATTTCTAAGCACTCTACGCAGAGAAAAAAAAGAAAACGAACAAAACCCCCTAAGGACTAATTTTAAAATTTGATCGCTTGGAGTTTAGGACAGCAGCTTAAAATCGACTTTAAATTTTCCCCACGGATCGGCCTTTTTATTACTTCTTTAAATGAAGGTTTTTTTAATCGCAAATTAACAGGAAAAAAATAAGTTAAATTTCCCAAAAATTTAAAGGGAAATTTGCAAAATGGGTAGGTCTTTTACGTCGTTTCAGAACTTGAACGTATTTATTGCGGTTTTGGGTAAAAAATTGCCTTTTTTTTTTCAAAAATTTGAAATTTTATAATTTTAAAAATTCATGTAACTTTACGAACGTTTCACTAGTACTTAAGATTTTGATTTCGTATTTTGAATTAGGCCCCAAAAATTTTAGACAAAGGGTTTCTGGAACAAATTTTCTTCCCAATTAAAAATTAAAAAAGGGAAGTTAAAATTTTAAAATTTAAAAAAAGAGCGAAATAAAAATTTTTGTTTAAAGGTTTTAATTAAAGTATTTTTAATTTAAAAAAAAAGCAGTTGCAAGCAAAAAAGATTTAAAAAAACAGCTATATATCGATTAAATGTTTTTTTTGTCGTTCACTTTTTCCCTTTTCTTTGCCCGACCTCAAACAACGGCAATTTGCTAATTCCCAACGAAAAAGGTTTTTAGTTTTTCACCCAAACCACAATGTTTGTTTTTTTAAATTGGATTTGCAACAGGTGACTAAAGACGTTGTCTATTGATCACCCGAGGAGAGGAAGGGGGGAAGGAGATTTTACCCAAGAAAAGCATTTCAAACTTCTTAATAAAAAATTTTTTACAAGCTTTTTTTATTTCATTTTTTTTTTTAAAAGGGGCTTAGGGTTCTTAAGAAACCGAGAAAAAAGCTGTCAAAAAAAAACAATAAAATTTTCTAAAGATTAGTTTTTTTTTATCAATATTCCCCAACCACAACCGAAAAAAAATCTTATTTTTTTATTCCTTGGGCCCGTAGGTTTAAAATATTTACATTTCTCGTGGGAACCAAAAAACCCTTTTCGGGGAGGGGTTTCCCTTATGGCTTTAAATTATGAATACAAAATAAAACAGATATGAGTATTTCTTAAGTTTTTCCACACATACAGAAGACCTTGAGAAATTTTATTGTTATTGTTTGTTTTTGGCAGTATCAATTGGGGGCTTGGATAGCAACCCGGGGCCATACTAATTTTTATTAAAATCGTTTTGACACAATCATTAAATTTAAAAAACGACACCCAGCACGAGTTGAAGATTGCATCATTACAGTTTGCTCGTAAAAGTTTTTTTTTTGGGCCCAGTAGCATGGGCTTGGTTTATTTTCACATTATGTCTTGGGAAAAGAAAACAAAGGGGATGGGAAAAAAAAACTTTCCCTTATAAATTTAAATTTTAAAAAATTTTACAGAACTATTTTTTTGTTAATTTTTGGGGATTTTTTTTAACTTTTAATTGATTCAGGGCATTTTTTCTCCATTTTTCAATACTCATCTTTCATAAAATGCGCTTTTTTTGGGAGGGTGTAAATATATCATTCTCCAACCAAGCAAAGGGTTATAAAAATCGAGTGCTTCCTGATTTAGGAAAAAATTTTCTATAATATCTAAAAGGTAAAATTTTACTTTCCCAAATTAACTCATTCACAAATATAAATCTTTGAAGTTTTCATTCCCAAAATTTTGTTTACCCAAAATTGACATTCAGTGGGGGTAGGTGGAAAAAATTAAACTTTTGGGTGGGAAGGGGTTTTAAAAATTTAAAAAAAAACAAACTTTTTATGTACTTTTTTTTATGGAAACAAAAAATTTTCGCCCTAACCCTTGGTCGTTTAAATTTAACGAGAAGTGTTTTGACTCCCCTAAATTTAAAAATATAAGCGTCAATGCTCTTCACTAATTAGGGTCACACGTACTTTTTGAGTTAATCAACTGACTTTAGGGCACTTGACGCGACCCACAATACTGTCACGGCTAACTTTAACTGGTGAAGAGCCCTCAACGCTCGGTGTAATTACCAACCAGGTTGAAAACCGATGATAACCATGACCTGATTTCAGTGTTGCAATGTAACGAGTATCAAATGAGCTTATTTTCAATTATCCGACAAGCAACTAGCTGTATCAATACTTTTTAATTTAATTACAATAATTATTTTTGGACGGAATTCTAACTGTAATTGCACACTTGTCTTTAAAATGTTGTCCCCTTTGACACGTAACAAAACGTTACGCTAGAATGCTGCTAAATCAAATCGGTTCAATTATTTTTTAAATTTATTTAATGGCTATTCTATCTAGTCATTTTATTTAACTAACAAAACTATAATGAGACAATTTAATTAATCTTTACACTAAGGGAGCAAGAAGTCACCCATATATTCATTAACTTTCTGTCCGTCCACCTACCCTCATACAATAAGTATGGCATACAGAACGAGTTTCGCGACCCTGTGGGCCAAGGGGCGGGGCTATCCCCCATGAAGTTGGCATACTCATGAACTCGGCACCTCCACCTCGACTTTTATAATAACTAAATATAAACGTGTTTTAATAATATTAAGCTTTGCTCTATATTTTCGGTACTTCCGTATCCAGATTTGTTACAATGTACACAAAAAGCCAGTCTTTGATCACACCTTTAAATTACTGTAACGGAATATATATATTGGCATCCTAATAATTGGATAGTTCAGATAAGAATTCGCTTAAGGCTATTGTACCACCTCTGGCCGATAATTTGAAAGTCGAAGAAACATGTCTGAAAAGTTGGCTGAATGAAAGAAGGCCTTTAAAATAACAGAAAAAAATTGTGAATTTTTTTGGGCGGGACATAACTTCACTTTTGGAAATTATATTTAGATTTTTGGACAAAAGTGTAATATACAAATCTAGTTCAAAATTAAATTTGGAGAATCGGTTGAGATTTTTTTTGTCAAACGGTACAAAACTGGAACGTTTGACAAACAAATTCGTACACCAACTGTTATTTTCAGTAAACTATTTTAGCTATAGTCAAGTTATAGCTAAAGGTGTTTAGAAACTATGTCCAGAAAATCGATTCTCAAAATTTAATTTTGAACTAGATTTGTAGCCTATATTACACTTTTGTCCAAAAATCTAAATATAATTTCCAAAAGTGAGGTTATGTCCCGCCCGAAAAAATTCACAATTTTTTCCGGTTATTTTAAAGGCCTTCTTTCATTCAGCAAACTTTTCAGACATGTTTCTTCGACTATCAAATTATCGGCCAGAGGTGGTGCAATAGCCTTAAGTAAACGACTTGTTAATATAACCTAGGTCCCACTCCGGTCTGTTGCTTTCTCGAGTGAACGGCAATGTGACCAGACTTTGCAAGTGAAGAGTGTCGTTTTAAGATTCTTATCTATACTGAATACATGAATAAGAAGATCAATGGTACAACTCCTATGAGATCCTCATTGAACAGACGGTTAATTTGTCTGAAAGTTCCAACTTCCAACACTTCGGAAAGCATCTGAGACCGGTTTATGTTTCATGTTGTTTTAAGTTTGTCTTAAATAACTACCTTTGTGATATTATTAAGTTAAAAATAATCAACATATTTTTAAATATTTGTTTATTCTGTAGTTCTATGTAATGTCAATCTTTGTAATTCTGTTCATAAATGATTACGATTGACATTTAAAATGAATTAACATCAGAAAAATCAGAAAATAATATAATTATGCGAGTGCACACAACGACCAGACGCAAACACATTAATTCATTAACGATATACATTTTTTGTGTGAAGTGCCGGTAGTTATTGTTCTGAAATAAAAAGGATTGTGTTTATGTAATGTTTGATGTATAATATTATTAGCCTGTTCACATTTGATTTGGTTGTAGGCCACTTGTTTCACCATTAACAGTTTTATGTTCACAACTGTATTTGATGTTCAAAATAAAAATTTATAAAATGCATCAATTAAATTTATTGCCCGGTGCTTCAATACGATGACAACGACTGGTCTTTCTTTTGACAATGTGTCTTTCCATATCGGGTAAAATTTCACATTTATTGGTGTACATTCTAGGTTTTTATGAGAGTTCATATCTTGTATTTAAGTGAATTTGACTCTTTATTTTATAAATGTATAAAACCTTTAGGAAAATGAAAATTCCTCTTCTCTCGCCTTCGAGTTGCGGAAAAACTAAAGTACTTTTATGAAAAACCTACATATCAAACGAAACAAACAAAGAACAACCAAGAAGAAAAGAAGGACGGAAGAGGCTAAGTTATTTCCAAAAACAAGGTTTCATATTTTATAGAATAAGAGTTTTATCCACTGAAGTGTTTTGTTCACTAGGAAAACGCTTAAGTCCCGCCGCGTTGTTGGATGAGCGTAATTGGTGCATTGAGCTGCCATGTGTTATGCGGATTTTCTGTTGTTCTGTAAAAAAATTAAAACTTAGTTCAAGATTTTTTTTAAATTTAATTTAATTTAATAAAAAATAAACTTTTATTTTATTTTTAAAAATGAAAAAAATCGAAAAATTGCGATTTTTATAAGAAATAATTATTTGATTGCGCTCAAATTTCACACGAATATATAAATTCATAAAATAAAGGTTCTGTGAAAAAATCATTACAATAGGATAAAGCATGTAGGCGGAAAAGTAAAAAAATTGTTTTAAAAGAAAAAACACGCAAAATTTCTATTTTCATGAAAAATAATTTTTCGATTGCGCTCAAATTTCACACGAATATCTTAATTCATAAAATTAAGGTTCTGTGAAAAAATAATTGAAATTGGATAAAGCATGTAGGTGTGATAAGTCGAAGAAATTTTTTAAAAATCGAAAAAAATCGTAAAATTGCGATTTTCATGAGAAATAATTTTTCGATTGCGCTCAAAAACGTGGCAATTCTAAGTTCAGAGATTTCGAAGGCCTCCATAAAATTTCATCGCAATCGGAGTATCGGTTTAGCCGGAATCGTGTTAACAGACATACAAAAATACAAAAAAAAGAAAAAAAAAAAAAAAACATTCCGGATTTTTTTCTTCAGTGTAGTGAAATGGAATCTTCGCTTCGCTCGCTACGCTCATCCAAATAGTTAATCAGTTGTAAGCAACGAACTCACTATTTCAAGTGCTCGTCCGAGATATCTTGCCGCATACTCACTAATCTATCTTGATGTCAACTAGACTTCCTGGATATATACAATATGAAGTTGTATGTACGTACGCATGTATGTGGTTTATTTAATTTAGTTCCACAGAACTAGTACATTACACTTCTTTCTTACATCCAATACAGGACAGTCAAATACAAGATAAGAATAATAAATGCAACCTTAAATTACTTTTTTTTAAACTCCACACAATGACCGCCGATGACATCGTTTATCAACTAACAATTACCAAATGGACACTCCTTTTTCACAAACTCACTCAACTGCTTTTTAAACAAATACATAGATTAAACCTTTAAATTAGCGGGAATTTTATTGTACATTCTAATGCCACTTTTAAAAAGAGCCCTTTCTCAAATACAATTTGTCATGGGTTGAATTAAAAACTGATTTCAATTATTATAACTCTTGAATGCCCAAAATTGTAATCGAATTTTACTTTAACTGGCGAATTTACTTATTGGACTGCTAGGACTCAGCTTATAAGGATAGAAGGGACATAATCAATATAATCCCCTGTATTAGTGAGCATCCCTGTCAAATATCGACACGCGCAACCCTCTCCGTTCCCGCCAGCATCCGTGACTGACCGGTACGAACCCTGACAGCACGGATAAATCGTTACCCTGCCTGGGAACCCTCCCACGCAACCCAGCCCCTTCATGTTCCGTTAAGAGGAGATTAATACGGTCCAAATTGGGGGGATAAAAAAAACAAGACGGCGCACGTGTTATTTTGACTAGGGTACGGTACTCAGATATTTATTGAGAGATCTTTTTTTAGAACGAATTATTTAATTTTTTAAATTTCCCCTTTTGTTTTTTCCCAAAGGGAGATCACGATAGTTTTGAAAAAATGATAAAACGGGAAGGGGATTAAAAGAATGGCCCGCGTTTGAGGCGGGAACAACAAGCCTACGTACGCATTGACCCCAGCTCTCAAATCGCCACAACGAAAAGGGAAACCGATTTAGCTCAATACGTGACAAACTCGGGCCGAGTGCGGATTGTTTTCAGTTTTGGGACGTCCAACGTAGATCATTCTGTACGACGAGTAATTTTTTTAGGGGGAGGGGAGTGTAATGAGTGATAATCCAAACCAAAAACCTGGTAAAAGGGGGGCACCGCACAACTAGGATGGTCAGTGCGGGACAGATCCAGACTCAGGCGACTTCAAAAAACCAAAAACCCCCAGGCACCCAGTAGACTTATTATGGAATGGAGGGGAAGACCACTATTATGTAAAATTAGGGACGATAGATTTAATTTTTGCAAAAAAAAATTGTTTTGTTTTTAGAAAAGGGTTCATATAATTTTTAAATTCATAAATCTACACGAAATTCGACTGGTTTTTCCATTATGATTATACTGACACTTTGGCACTTTTGGAAAAGACGGTCAAAAAATGTGTATTCTGTGCATGGCTGTCTGAATAGGTTAAACCCCGGGATACGGGGTAAATCGGGGGTAGGTTAAAACTTCTTTCCCTAGCATTCCCTGTGTTTTTCAACCTTAAAATCACATTTGTGAACAAAGATTACTTTTTAAAAGATGATATCACATTCAGTACCCATATTTTGATAAGAATACTTTGAGGAAGGGCTTTTTCCGTAAAAGATAAAAAGAAGGTACCCCCCCTCCCTTTTGTAAAAAATTAATCTGCAGGGCGAGTGCATCAAGTGGTAGCCGATGTTTTTACGAGGCTAGAACCCTGTGACTTCAAAAACCGGGGAAAGGGTTTAAAGGTCAATAGGTTGATAGCAGCTTATAAACTGAAGAGGTGCCCCACTTCGTTTAGTGTGCAAAATATGCCGAAAATTTAAATTAAAATGTTATTGCCTTGGAAAGTGATGAGGTGAGTGGTTATCCTATAAAGCATCAAGGTTCGCAAGACGATATTGATGAAACGGCCAGTGTTGAAAAGCTTCCCCAAAGGAAAACAAATTATATATTAATGCTGTAATTCAAGCTTTGCTTAATTTTATTTCATTATTGTGTGTGCATTTATGTACTTTGATTTTTTGATTTTCCACCTTTGTAAATAAGTTTTCTCAATTGAATGTAAATAAATTAATACATCAAATGAATGCAAGAATGTTCATACCATAACACTACCCCCCAAATGTGCGGGGCATATTAAGGGGTAGAGTTTTTAGTCACGTGCACAGGATTGCCCATGGGGTAGCGGTAGCAAAAAATACTGCACTTTTTGAACAGGGTTTCCCGCTTTGCACATTTGGGTGGGCCAAAAAGAAATATTTAGGATGTGGAGGCACTCAAAATTTTTCCCTTAAAATTTAAAAAATGGCGGCCCTTTTTAAAAACGAGTCGTCAGATAAAAAAAACTCTTTTTGATGTTTTAATAAATCAGGTTTGGTATCTTTTTTTCGTTATTTCCGACTGAATAACACGAACTAATGTCAAAATAAAAATCCGGGGAAATTCTAGAAGTTAAACATGTATTTAGAGTTTTTCAAGAAATTTTTCTTAGATTGGGCCCAAAATAGAAACTCCTTTACCCTACCCCTTTAATTCTTCTAGCTTTAAAAATTATTATGATTAAAAATTTTAATTTAAAAACAAATTCATTTTTCACTTTTTGGCCAGTCATTGCGGCGGCAACCAGAGGTGCTAAACAGGTGGTTAATGTTATTGTGTTGATTAATATGTGCTCTTTTTTAAAAAGGGTTTGGGGCACTTGGTCTTTGAAGCTGGGTACCCAAAGATTTTTTAAGATGTGGGGGCAATAAAATTCCCTTTCGAACCCAAGATGGCGGCGATTTTAGGAAATCCCTTTTGAACACAAAATTTTGCTCAAAACGACAATATATCATTTTTTGGGTCAAGTCAATAGAATTGGAGCCAGAGAACACAAATTTTTGAGCTAAAAATATTAATGTACTACAGTTTACAAATTCACTACTGATTTATCACAAAGACTAATTGATAGGTTTTATAAAGAATTGGGTATTTGAGATTTTCTTTTTAAAAGCTTTTTATTACTTCTATGCCGCGTTCTTCATAACTTCACACACTGGTCTCTTGGCAGAACGCTTCCCCTTTGGAATTAAAAGCAGACCTGTGTCACAATCATGATTGCGTGAAAATCTCTTAGTGCTAATGGTCAGTTTGCCTTTGTTACCTATGCGAAAGCTCACCATTTGCTGAAATCGAAGGGGACAAGCCTGTTTTTCGTGGGGAAAAAGTCATCTAATTCAATTTCCCTGTGCTGACTTGCAAAATAGTTTAGAGAAAGCTGCTCATCACATCAACTTCCCTTATTTTGTTGCCGCAGATGAAAATTTTTATTTTTAGCCGTAAAGATCTTTTTTTTTCACTGTCTTAAGGGTTGAAAAGAAGTTATTAAGATATAAATTAATAATATCTCCTTTAAAACCTTTATACGATTGATGCCATCATTACAAGGGGTTTTAATGTGTCAACCCCCTTCCCTGACAAACACTCGGCGTAAATTACTAAAAGATTTTTGTTTAAATTTCCAAAGAACTTTTACAAATTTCTAAAAAAACGCTTTGAGTCGACAACGCTATGAATCAATAATAATAATTTTTTTAAAAGTACACTAAGAATCCACTTTTAAATATAAGTACCCAGTTTCGAAATACCCACTATAGTGGTACCATTTATATATATTTTAAAATTATATATTTATTTATACACATACATTTATATACTTTTTAATATACATAATTGGTAAACATACCAAAATTCAACGTCATCTGCCATCTTACCCGAATTTCCACAAAATATTATGCGCCCAACACAAGCCTCCTACGTGGGGATACACCTTCTATTTTGTAAATCAATGTTTGTTTTCTAGTTATGTATTTCTGTACAAAGAAGTTGAATAAAAAAAAGTGCTAAAACGTTGAATCTGAAATCTAAAATTGAGGCAAGTGTCTTCCCCAAACAAAGTCTGGTATGCTGAGTATGCCTTTGTCGAAAAATACTTGGGGTTTTATCTTGTGGGGGGAAAAAAATTACTGTTAACCTGCAGATTTAGGACATGCAAAAAATGACCACCTCCAAAAAGGGGCCCCTGGATCTTCTGTTAGGCCCCCTATACCACGGCACCCTTAAAGAGCTTATTTTTTTCGTGTGCTTTTTCACGGCAAGGGGAGAAATGGTCTGGGGGTTTGTAGAAATTAGTTTTTTACTACAGAAAATCACGGGAACGCGAAAGCGGTTTGAAAGCTTTCTAGGTCTTTTAAAAAGAATTGTCAATCAGCGGAGTAATGTGTGTGATCAAAAACAGAAACCAAGGAATATGCGTTGAGAATTCTTTTAACAGGTTATGCTATCTTTTTTAAATGCCATTGGACTAAAATTTGCGAGCTTGCATGGCCCAACCAAATGCGTGCACTGGGTTCATAGGCGCCCCTCCGGGGTGCAGGGGGGCCAAAACACCCACGAGTAGATTTGTGTAGGGCTGTCACCCCACAAATCATCACAAAACATCATCACAAACGGTAGTTGTAGTTCTTTTGCGCATCCACACCCAAAACGGAATTTAAGGGGATAATGCAAGATTTATTTTTTTTAATGTGACAAACAATTTTAGTAGGGCTGATTTGAAACTACTGCAAAGCCCCCATTGCCAACCCCTAGCGGGGGTGTAAAAATAATTATCATCTCTGGACTCACTTCTTTTTTTGGGTTTTTTCCTTTTTTACTGCCAAAAACCAACATTTTTTTGGTAATGCATTCAGCCCACAACTTTTTTCTAAAACGCATCAATCGCACTCTAGAAACCTGATTTTCAAATTTTCGTCGCGGGGCTATTGTTGGGGGCTTTTCCCCCCCAAAACCCCATTGGTCCCCCTATACTCCTCCGGGATATTAATTTCGCCTCACCCTAAAAAATACCCCAAGGCTACTGCTCTACGCCCCTATTGTCTAAGTTTTGAGCACCCACAGTCGTTCAGAAAGTTGGCGCCCCGCAGGTGTGATATTTTTTCGAACGGTTGGTAAACATTATCAAATTTTTCATGCATGTTTAAAGAAGTACTTTTTAATGTAATATCCCCCACTTTGGTTGCAAAATGACCAAAAGGTCCATTGTAGACATAAAAACCAAAAAGCGAAAAAAGGGGAAAAACCAAAACATGGATTTTAATTCTTGAAATTACACCAACCCTTTTTATTACATGAAAAACCAAATTACCTGCTAGTTTCACATTTATTTGATCGTTTATATCCAGTATTCAAATATGCGTAAATAATCTGACACTTGAATAAATTCCCGAAAATTTACCCAAAAAATTTAGTAAATTACGGGGAATTTTTCGATTTGTGTATTCAAAAAAAAATTTAATTAATTTAGGAATAGCGATGGATCTCATCATTGATTTTTTATAAATTCGTGGAAAATATTATACGAAGTAATTAAAAGTTTTTCCCAAAGAAAGAAAAACAAAAATGAGTTTTTGAAAAATCGTCTCCAAGTCAGCCCCCAGCGAACCCTCTTTAAAAACGTCACAAAGAAACACAGGGCCAAAGTAAAAATCCCAGTATTTAGTTTAAATTTTACAAAAAAATCAGTTTTATTTTTTTGTTTTTTACTTTAATTGAAGTAAAATTTGTATTCTGAGATCACTTACAAAAGAAAATGACTCCAAACAGAGAGAATTTGAAAATGAAATAATTTTTTTCTAAGGGCAACATTCCAAAAAACGCCGCCCTCTTGGATTCGAGGGAAATTTTTTTGCCTCCCCCATCTTAAAAAAAACTTTTTGGGGACCCAAACTTCAATGGCCAAATGCCAAACCGTGTTAAAAAAGGCGCAATTTTAAACAGACAAAGCATAAACCCCCTGTTTAGCACCCCTGGTTGCCGCAGCAAAGACTGGCAATAAGTGAAAAAATGAATTTCGGTTTTAAATTAAACATTATAATCATAATAATTTTAAAGCTAGAAGCAATTAAAGGGGTAGTGAAAGGGTTTCTACTTTGGACCCAATTAAGAAAATTTTTTTTTTGAAAATACTATAAAAACATGTTAAAATTTTAAAATTTTTACCCGGGTTTTTATTTTGACTTTTTTTCGTGTTATTCGAGTCGGAAATATACAAAAACGATACCAAAAATATTTATTAGACCATCAAAAGAGTTTTTGTATCTGAGGGGCATCGTTTTGAAAAAAGGCCGCCATTTTGGGAAATTTTAAGGGGAAAATTTTGAGGCCCCACATCCTAAATATTACTTTTGGTCCCACCTACAAAGGCAAAGCGGCAAAACCCGGGTTAAAAAAATGCAGTATTATCGTTTTTCATGTGTGTACCGCTACCAACCCAACCCCCCCCCGCCTCGGTGTATTTTGTGCGAGAAGGACAAAATTTGCCTGCATGGATGAGTTATAAATTTTCATGCAGGTCAAGTGTGTGAGTACTTTTGGGCCTCAGTTCGTCAGCTGGAAATGAAGTTTCACTTGAGTGGGAGTTTGGTGCAGAGCTGTTTTTCAGTTTCAGTAATGTCGTTGAATGTCAGTTAACAACAAACGTATATTATTTACTAAGAACGATTGCGCTGTTTTTTTTTTTGTTTAAATCAACTTAAGCACACTAATATTACTTTTTTGGTTATAATTATTAGTTTGTTCATCTTATTGTCAAACGAAGAGATGGAACAAATAAGCTTTGATTTAAAAAATATAAATGAAGTGTACTTATGATTATGATCACAAAGGAATGCTTCTTTCAGCCACTTATTTTACTCATAGATAACGATTTACATATTTTAGCCGTCATCTATACCGGGTATTTTTTCTTATTCCAACTGGTTTCTAAATTCAAATGTATAAATAGCTCTGAAGCTCGTGTCAGTTCTAGCCTCAGCTCAGAACTTACTAGTAATGCATGAATGTGATTTAATCCACAGTTGTTTTACACACTTACGATCACTTCGCCTTATTAGTAAAGGGTTCTATTCACAATGCTATTAGGCCTACCTCAAAAGCTGCTTCTGATCGAATACCGTTTATGGAATCTATTGTTAGTTAAGAGGATTAAAGGGAGCGGTTCTAGCTGGTCAGGTTTAAATCTATCTCGTGAAGTATTATAATATACATGGTCGTACTTGCACCTAATTGCTTGCACGCTATTTGCATTGATAAATACTCGTACGAACAGACAATTGATGGATCGACCGCCTTATCATCTAGGTGCCCGTAAAGGCGCCGCAGCCAAGCCGCGGTGCGCTACACACTCAAGCACCTTATACAGCAAGCAGAGTTGGGGTGATTTCGAGGTGTCACCCAGCCGTCATGAAACGTGACGTGAACTTAATTTAAAACTATCAAAATCAAGGGGATTCAAGTACTTGACAACACATGCCAAATTTGGTTGGGGTACAAGCATTCCTTCTTGGTGAAAAAATGGCTTGAAACATGCTCAAAATAGCTACTGCTACTGCTAGCTACTGCTACGGTCTAATTCGTCAGTTTCAATCGACCCGCGATTCATGACCAAACGGGTGGGGCTACAACGTTCATATTTAAAATGGACATTAAGGTAATAGTGATATATATATATATAGGGTCTATTAAAAGAAAAAATTGAAAAAGTTTGCTGGAAAGCTTCCAAATAAAGGTTTCAATATGAGCCTTATACAAGAATATAATCAACAAGTAACTATAGTTACTTGACAATGATCGACTACATTGTTTACAAAAAGCAAGTCTTTGGACCACTAGATATTATTTTTACATCATATTGTTAATTGGTAATACCATAGAAATTAAATCAACTTTGATAAAATTATTATATTTTAACAAATAACTTTGCAATGAAACTTGAAACTTGATTTATGAGATCACACACATAACAAAAACTTGTAAAAATACAGCCAAACCTTACACACTAAAAAGAAATTAGATCTAAAAAAGAGACAAGATCGTCCACCCTTCCACATTTGTGCATTCAATTAATTCATAAACGTACAGTGTCCCGTAACAGAATCCTTGAAAAGCTTGGGAAAATAGAATTTGCATGATATTACGTTTAAATTAATATAAAAAAAGAATAGATGAACTACTAATACGTTTAAATTAATAATTGCAAATTCCACCTAAGTTTTATTTCCAGTTTAACACCCCTCAAAAATAATATGTGGGTGTAAAAATATTAAAAAGTTCGGGCTAACGGGTATCGAACCCCAACCCTCCGTGCGGTAGACTAAATGCTTACCAATAGGCCATGCAAGCCACGTAGATAATGTCCCGCTAGGTGCTACTAAACAAATGCTATCAATATTTAAAAAATCACATTTTTATTTATTGTAGGATTAAATCGCAATGGATCTAGCTGATTTTGTTAGCAGTTCTCAGTAAACTCGTACCGGATGTCTGTTTAAAATTTCAGCCCAATCTGTTCAGCGGTTCGGCTGATTTTCGACGTACAGACAGACAGACAGACAGAATCACAGAATGAGAGCCGTTCGAGTTGAATGGAGACACTCGGTCGCTCCGCTCCCTCGTTTAATCAATTATACGTACACTAATGCCAACTAGGGAAACGCCAAAGTCGTTGTTAAACGAGTGAGTTAGCCAAGTGTTTTGACTTCTAAAACCGGACCGTCTGGTCACCTTACAGGAACTCACTCTGCTTGCCACAATAACTAGGGAAACGCCAAAGTCGTTGTCAAACGAGTGAGTGAGCCAAGTGTTGAGTACCCGGGAACATCCCCTTTCCTCCCCTTTACCTAAGGCTGGATCGAGCCCAGTATGGGGAACGATACCGAGTACTCAACACATGGCTCACTCACTCGTTCAACAACGACTTTGGCGTTTCCCTAGTTATTTAAATTGAACATTTAAAATGCGAATCGTGTTCAAAACGTATTAGCGTAAAACATTTTACAAATTTCCAAGATGAAACAAAATCACCTTATTTTTATTTCCCATTTAACACCCCTCAAAAATAATATGTGGATGTAAAAATATAAAAAAGTTCGAACTAACGGGCATCGAACCCCAACCCTCCGTGCGGTAGGCTAAATGTTTCCCACTGTGCCATGTCAGCCACGCAGATCTCGTCCCACTAGCTGCTACTAAACAAATGCTATCGATAATTTAAAAAATCAAATTTTTATTTATTGTAGGCTTAAATCGAAATGGATCTAGCTGATTTTGTTAACAGTTCTCAGTAAACTCGTACCGGATGTCTGTTTAAAATTTCTGCGAAATGTGTTCAGCGGTTCGGCTGATTTTCGACGTACAGACAGACAGAATCACAGAATGAGAGCCGTTTGAGTTGAATGGAGACACTCGGTCGCTCCGCTCCCTCGTTTAACTAGGGAAACACCAAAGTCGTTGTTAAACGAGTTAGCCAAGTGTTTTGACTTCCAAAACCGGACCGTCTGGTCACCTTACAGGAACTCACTCTGCTTGCCACAATAATTATTTAAATTGAACATTCAAAATGCGAATCGTATTCAAAACGTATTAGCGTGAAACATTAACAAATTTTGAAGGTAAAACAAAATCACCTAATTTTTTTTCCCCATTTAACACCCCTCAAAAATAATATGTGGGTGTTAAAATATAAAAAAGTTAGAACTGGTGGGTATCGAACCCCATCCATCCGTGCAGTAGGCTAAATGGTTACCACTAGGCCATGCAGGCCACGTCAATCTCGTCCCGCTAACTGCTACGAAACAAATGCCATTGATATTAAAAATCACATTTTTATTTATTGTAGGCTTAAATTACAATGGATCAAGCTGATTTTGTTAACAGTTCTCAGTAAACTTGTACCGGATGTCTGTTTAAAATTTCAGCGCAATCTGTTCAGCGGTTCGGCTGATTTTCGACGTACAGACAGACAGAATCACAGAATGAGAGCCGTTTGAGTTGAATGGAGACACTCAGTCGCTCCGCTCCCTCGTTTAATTATTTAAATTGAACATTCAAAATGCGAATCGTATTCAAAACGTATTAGCGTGAAACATTAACAAATTTCCAAGATAAAACAAAATCACCTAATTTTTATCTCCCATTTAACACCCCTCAAAAATAATATGTGGGTGTAAAAATATAAAAAAGTTAGAACTGACTGGTATCGAACCCCATCCATCCGTGCGGAAGGCTAAATGGTTACCACTAGGCCATGCAGACCACGTCATCCTCGTCCCGCTAACTGCTACGAAACAAATGCCATTGATATTATTAAAAATCACATTTTTATTTATTGTAGGCTTTAATCGCAATGGATCAAGCTGATTTTGTTAACAGTTCTTAGTAAACTCGTACCGGATGTCTGTTTAAAATTTCAGCGCAATCTGTTCAGCGGTTCGGCTGATTTTCGACGTACAGACAGACAGACAGAATCACAATGAGAGCCGTTTGAGTTGAATGGAGACACTCGGTCGCTCCGCTCCCTCGTTTAATTAGTTAGAACTACTAGGGAAACGCCAAAGTCGTTGTTAAACGAGTGAGTTAGCCAAGTGTTTTGACTTCTCAAACAGGACCGTCTGGTCACCCTTACAGGAACTCACTCTGCTTGCCACAATAATTATTTAAATTGAACATTCAAAATGTGAATCGTACTCAAAACGTATTAGCGTGAAACATTAATAAATTTCCAAGATAAAACAAAATCACCTAATTTTTATTTCCCATTTAACACCCCTCAAAAATAATATGTGGGTGTAAAAATATAAAAAAGTTATAACTGACGGGTATCGAACCCCATCCATCCGTGCGGTAGGCTAAATGGTTACCACTAGGCCATGCAGGCCACGTCAACCTCGTCCGCTAACTGCTACGAAACAAATGCCATTGATATTATTAAAATCACATTTTTATTTATTGTAGGCTTAAATCGCAATGGATCAAGCTGATTTTGTTAACAGTTCTTAGTAAACTCGTTCCGGATGTCTGTTTAAAATTTCAGCGCAATCTGTTCAGCGGTTCGGCTGATTTTCGACGTACAGACAGACAGAATCACAGAATGAGAGCCGTTTGAGTTGAATGGAGACACTCAGTCGCTCCGCTCCCTCGTTTAATTAGAATGACATTGACAGTAGCCAGAAGGTGCTAACAGCTGAACAGAATACAAACAAATGCTTTTCCTTTAACTGACAGTTAAGGGGAAATTAAAACGTAAATTAAAAACTTTTGACCAAGGCGACTACTTACATAAACAAACTATCGAGCGAGACTTCCTCACCCGTCATCAGGTTGATGCCGACTGGTTCCCACACACTTCCTGGAAGAAGGGGAGACATTTATTATAGAACACAGAAATAAAGTCAATATACAATTAATAGTAATATATAGGTCACAGAAAAAAAATATTAGAAATAAAAAGATAAACATAGTGTATCTCTTATTATTTGTGACGTTTACCATTATGTTGTATGTGTTTCTAACTAATGTTAATTTTACCATCTTCTTAGTCTACAAACGAGAGTTTTGAACACGAAACTAACAAGACTTAGAATTATTGCACTACCACCATTATTACTTTATTCACATCATGTATGTTATGGTTGTGTGCTATAGCATGCATAGGGTATAGCCATTAGGGTAGAGGTTTTGACAGTCGGGTCGGAAAAAGACGGCCTGCAATTTAAAATGGATGTTGAATTTTACTTGTGAAGTATCTTGGATTATGATTTTTTTTATTAATTTTTTATTGTCAGTATCTTTATTGAATGGCTTTTTCTTACAAACGCTATAAAGAAATTTTAAAAAAAAATCTGGACTGGCACCTCCAGTATTCTTCCCAGAAAGTCCGTATAATCGGGTACCTTTTTTGACAATCAGCTTTTCGGTTGTACCCGCAAATCACTTTTTGTCATAAGAACTTCAAACTAATATCTTGTTAGTGATGGACCTTGAATTAATTAGTGTTATTGTGAAGTCAATAAACTATCAGTAAAATAAAACCAAACTGTTATCTTTCATTAAATATTAGCATTTTTTGCATGGCCACTTAATCTTATCTATCGTTTGGCAATATTTTTTCTACGTGGGGCACAGATGTTATTAATTGCACTTTTTTAAATTAAATCGTAGAACCCTGTGTTTCTACCTTTCATAAAATAAACTGCTGTTTAATTAAATTTAAACCAAGATCTTATCGGCTCATTCCAGATGATATTACCAACGTGTTTCCATGATGTTTTGTTCTTCAAAATACTCGGTGTACAACAATCGTTAAAAGATGTTTTCAATATTGTGTTTAAACGTAATACGTTAACTATCATATTTAAAAATTAATTGATTTTGAACAATTGAACGTATTTAAACATTATACAGTCGTTGCGGTTGGACGACCCCCCATCCACCCCACCCCACCCTTCCATAAAAAACACCTACAAAACAAGTATTGAAAATTTTTAAAAACAAAATATTTACCTTACTTCTCAGTTTTACACATTTGAAATTTTATACGCCCTTAATTTTGTAAAAAAAAATGTGGTTTTGTTGGTTCATTGGCGCAATCGCTTGGCCACACGTTAACTAAGCAAGCCCTTTGGGTAAACTTTGTGTTAATAGTGCGGAAACTTCTAATGAAAATCTCAAAGGCAGTTTATTAACCCCAAAAACAATCTAGCTATGATAATTACGGAATTTATACTTTTTGAGCTGTTTTGGAAGGGTGTATCAATTTTCAAAATTCTGTTGCCTTTAATTTTAAATACCTTTACAACTTTTGCATTAGCTCAGTGAAAGCTCGTAAATTAATACGCAAGACTAGCTGCAAATTTAACTATAATAAAGCCACTTACTACGCCTGGTTTAGCCATAGCTCGCAACCTCGAGTCTATGACCACGTTTATCACGCGAGCTGAGTCCGGACTGAAACATACGAACTGACCTGAGTACGAACTGAAATCGCCTGCTAAACACCTCAGTCCGAACTGAGTCCAGCTCGGTAACGAAGCCGAGCTAGCTCGGTCTGTGCGGGCTGAAATATTGGTGATAAACGCGAGCGAACTCAAATACATGCTAGCGGCCATCCTTCTTCGTAAGTTATCCAACCACAGCGTCTCATTTCAGTCCGGACTGAGCTAGGACTGAGCTTGTACCATACTAGTCCGGACTGACAGCGTGTGATAAACGTTACTGAAATGAGCTGAAAATTCAGTCTGCTCCCAAGCCAGTTCGGACTCGGCTCGCGTGATAAACGTGGTGTATGGCGCCTCTATGCGTCAAACAAAAGAAAAACAATATTTTGAAAATACCTACAACCACTTTAACTGTCAAAAGTTTCATTCTGTGGTGTATGTACCTTATTTTATCAAATTTTCTATGCTACACGTATATTTTTCCAACAGTTCGAATATGCCACTTGCAAGAAGAATGACTTTGTACTCACTACTCCTAGTCCTAGTCCTAGAGTTTATTTAGCTTAAAATAAAACCTAGGCCCAGTCCACAAAAATCTATTAATTATTCGTGGACAAGCACTACGGTAGCAGGAAGCGAGGTTTACCGTCATTTTACAAAGCGTTGTCTTAAACTTTCAAGTCTACTGTGTATATAGTGGGTCTAGCTCTGCTCCTCTGACCAGGGTCACCGAAATATGCTGTACACTCATAAGAAGCTAATGTATATAAAGTCATGATTGGGTTTATCTTGAGACGTGATGCATAGACGGGCGGACAAAAACGCTATGTATTTATTTGAGCTAATCCCCTAATTGACCTGTTTTTCACTAGGGAAAACGCCAATAAACCTCTAAAATAACCCCAAAGAATATTTAATACATTTACTTTTTAATTTGTGAATTGAAAACCGAATCATAAATTTAGTATAAACATTGCCTGAATTATTTCATTCTTTATAGAAGTTTCCGTACTTTTTATAGTTACTCTCATACACCTCTTAAAGCTATGATTCTAAATGACTTCCCCTTTACTCTGGGAGAAATACCCTTCAAATTTCCATTTATTGAACTGGTTTCACCAAAGATAAAATGAATCAACCTTCATTGTCGGAAGCAGGCTCAATTATAGTGTAGCATGCGCGATTGTTGTCTATGGCAAGGCTTTTTTATGTCACGATAAAAATAAGTAACGAGGCGATTTATGAACAATTTTACTCGCAAAACTCTTGTATGTGTTGTTTTATATTTGTTATTGGGAATGTACGTGAGAACACTGCAAATGCATTTAGAAAAACATAGGGGTAAAATATCCTACAGCAAGCTGTACAATATCTATCTAGAAGCCACATTTACAATCCTCTCACGAATATCTTTCTTAACATAGCTGCAACAATACTACACGTTTACATCATAGTTCGCATTTAAAGTCAATCTTTAATCAAAATGTTGGCACTATTATTTTGTGAAATCATTTTGCCTCGTGACTGCATGCAGACAATCATTTAACTTTAACGACGTTTTGCCTGTTTCGAACATATTGCATAAAACACAGTTTACTCTCACGTCAAAGTGAAATGAAATATTTATTCAGAAACAATGAAGCCTGACGCGGATTTTCTCGTTCTAATCCTTTTCAAGCAATAATAATATTTAATATTCTGTTTAAATAATTTTTATAGACAGATTGCTTCACATAGAACAATCTCAACCTGTTCAGATGAGGAATTCAGTGTTCAGCACAGGTCAGACCTTGTCTTTCTAACGTCCACATTTTGCTTCAGAAATGACGTTGAATATAGCCCAAAAGGATACCATGTTTAATTATTACCATTAGGCATTAAAACATGATAAGTTTTATTTCGGATCGATTTTCGATTAAAAAAAATATATTACGTTTCCAATCCGATACTTCTTGTACATGACAAAAGGTTATAACAGATTTTCAAAAAATAATCAAAATTAAATGTCTACCTAAGAAGTGTTATTTATAGTTTTATGTTCCTAATCATTTATCTTTTTTATTTTCAATTCACCATTACACATAGTGTATTTGAAGGGTTAAAAGAAGGGGGGGTGGGGGGAGAAACTAACTTTTGCACTTCTATTAACGAACCTAACCATAAAATCTCAGTGTGCTCGTTCTCAAACGCCGCTAGATTAATTGTGATCGATAATAATTTGATCAATAATCAGTAAAAAGTGAGCATTTCTATTTGAGACTTAAAACAACATGGTGCAAATGTTAAACTACATTTTATGTTTCAATGCTTTGATACGAAATTAACTAAAAACCCGAAATTGAAAATATCAGGGTTCATTTCGGTTTTCGCTTTAGGCCTTTCCAATAACCGATTTTGATGGGGGTTTTTATAAGGGCCGACTCGATGCCCGCATACCTACGCCATCTAGTTGACTCCCTACGGGGCTTCAGAAACTACCCACAATAAAAAGCAGGACACACCCGGCTTTATTAAGTTCACATTTTTAATAATTAATTAATCATATCAGGAAGGTAAAGTCCCTTTCATTGCATATAATTTATTTTTATTTTTTATTTATTTAACGTCTATCCTATTCAATTGAAAAACTGATTTACAAAGGAGGGCATAAATTATATATTATGGGTTAATTAGTATTAATTATTGTTTGGCAATAAATACACGCATATTTTTTTTATCGATGCAATAGAGTAATTAAAACGTATTACCAGAGGTAAATACTTCCTATAGAGAGAAATATATTAATTAAGCTTCAATAAAAAGTTTATTTAAACGCTTTATGCTTTGTTTGATAAATTAATTTCACTATATATGCAATCGCCATCAAATTATGCGATAGTCCTTCTGGTCTGATATTTTCAACTAACAAAACCGTATTGATTATTTTCTTTTTCTTTTAGTTATATTCTGTTTTAATAGTTGGTTCTTGGTTGTGTTCCACGATATCTTAAGAAAGCGACTTAAATTTGCCAATGTTTTTTTTTTTTTTAATAAGCACAGATATACGTACAAACTAAGTAGAAACTCCAACCTGATTACAAATTATATAAGTTATATAACTGAGTGGGTAGACTCTAAATACAATTTATTTATTTTATTTATATTATACACCACAATAACTTAATAAACTTAATTTGTTACAACGAACTTTTTGGATGAGCGTAGCGAGCGTAGTGAGCGAAGTGAAGATTCCATTTCACTACACTGGAGAAAAAAATCCGGAATGTTTTTTTTTTTTCTTTTTTTCTTTTTGTATTTTTGTCTGTTTGTCCACACGATTCCGGCTAAACCGATAATCCGATTGCGATGAAATTTTATGGAGGCTTCGAAATCTCTAAACTTAGAACTGCCTACGTTTTTGAGCGCAATCGGAAATGTTTTTCCCCTCATGAAATCGCAATTTATGATTTTTTCAATTTTAAAAAATTTCTTCGACTTATAACACCTATAATGCTTTATCGATTTAATGATTTTTTGCACAGAACCTTTATTTATGATTTAGATATTTTTGTAAATTTGAGCGCAATTGAAAAAATATTTATCATAAAATCGATATTTTACAGATTTTTTCTTTTTTTAAACAACTCTTTGACTTATAACACCTACATGCTTTATCCATAGTAATCATTTTTTCGCAGAACCTTTATTTTATGAATTAATATATAGTGTAAATTTGAGCGCAAACGAGAAATTATTTCTTATGAAAACCGCAATTTTACGAGTTTTTTAACAATTTCGAGTAATTAAAAAAAAATATAAAAAATTAAGTTAATTTTTAATTTAATTTAATTTAATTTAAAAAAATTTTCAACTAAGTAATGATTTTGCCACAGAACAACAGAAAATTCGCATAACACATGGCAGCTCAATGCACCAATTACGCTCATCCAACAACGCGGCGGGACTTAAGCGTTTTCCTAGTATAAACAACGTTCAAGATAATGTATTTGCCGCAAAATATGAAAATTCAAATATCTTAATCGAACTATTGCCTCTCATTATTACAACCCTTATATTAGCTTCATGTGTTTGTCTGAATGTAATCTTATAATCGATATTTCACCCACTTCTCAATGTCCAATCGAGCTAAAATTTTTCACACATATGTATTCTTGATGACAAAAAATGAATTAATTAACAGATTCACTAATTATCAATTAATTTATCGTAATTAATAATTAAAGTTTTAATTTAAAAATCGAAATTTCCCCCCACTTCTCAATGTCCGATGGAGCTAAAATTTCGTATATTCTGATGACATGTAGAATCAATTAACAGTTCACTAATTATATCCAGAATTCATCATGATTAAAATCAAGGATTTTATAATTGGAATAGTTTATTTCCCCACTTCCTGTGTTGTCTGGATGAATCCTCTTATAATCGATTTTCACACCACTGTTCATGTCCAATCTGAGCTGAAGATTCATGCTAAGGATTTTTTTTTCACAGAACCTATTTATGAATTTAGATTCGTTGAAATTTGAACGTATCGAAAATTATGTCTCGTGAATCCAATTTACGTTTTTTTTTTTCGTTTTAAACAATTCCCTCATCCAACATTCCTTGAAAAGCGTTTGCGAATCTTCCTAGTACTTTCTTAGTTATTTTGCGGTGTAATCCATAGGATATCTAACACGCGTTTAATAATACCCCTTCAAAAAGATTGGGCACCCTCCTCTGCATTCTTCTTCTGGTTATTTCCATTGTGTCTCCGTCGTATGTTGGCATGCAGGTCCATATCTATTGTCCGCTCATTTCTTATCTCAACTCTGTGTGTCTACTCTTGATTGTCAAGACTGTGGCTCAGATTGCCTTGTCGGCTTTTGCTAATTCCCTCCATGCGTCTACCTATTATTGTCATAGAAACAACAGAGGTAAAGTGGGATGTTGTCGTCGTCGTAGTTGTTGTTATTGCGCTCTGTTTTTACCTTACATACATTTTGAAAACTCAACCGTATCAGTTCTTCAGACATTGAAAGTTTTGTCTGTGTTCGGTTCCCCTTGCCTGCACAAAAAAGACATGGTTTCACCTAAGCGATAACAACATGAATAAAGACGGCTAATAATTACAATCGGTTGAGTTCCCCTTTAGAGTAACTTTTGTAGTTGGTAGGATTGGTTATGCAAAGCGACTAGGAGCGCCATCTAACATTTGTCTCATTTGACTTTTATAATGAATTCCCGGAGCTAATCCACAGTTGTTCTTCAAACAGAAGCGAGTGAATACGGGTAGGTAGCAGATTTCTCACTCACTTTCATCAGTCAACTTCGGTAGTTCTGCGGCGTAGATAGTGAGCTCCATGTTACAGAATCCAACCAAATTCTAACGCTCACTTTACCGCACTCGTTATGTCTTTAAAGGAAGCCGTTCGGCAAATACCGCCGTGACATTAAGTCTTACGAGTTACTCTAACTTACTATTCGTTGCACGAAAGCCAAACCGGCGTCGTAGACGTTTTAGGCGCGGTGGCTTGGCTTAACCATAAAATAAACTAAGCCTGGAAGGTCCGTGAATGTGCCATTCAAATAGCTTTACCAGGTAACTGATTACAAAGAACGCATTTTTTTAAATCTGCGTAATGATGATCGATGAGATTTTTTTAAATTCGCGTTTGTTAGACCTAAATAAGTGCACTGTTTATAGGAACTATGTTTTATTTTCGTTTATATATCCTGCTCCAGACCATAAGCTCTAGACATAAATGATCAATGTGTGTCCATTTGTTAGTCAAGCTGGAAGAAGGTTGACGAAGCTTGGCTTAGAGTGAAGTCGGACTTAGTGTCAGCATTGGGGGGAGAGAAAAACATGATCTATGGCCTGGCCGGATTGTCCTTGTTTTCTAATTGGGTTTACTGTTTACATTTCATATTCACTAACAGCAGAGCTTGGATTTCGCTGTTATTCTTCAAGCTGCCTTATCGAGGCTACAGAGACAGGCTTTGCTTTTAACTTGATGGCGGCCGTCTATCGAGTTTCTGTTGTAATGTTGGGTGTTTTCATACGTCTCAATGTCAAGTATCTTTCTTGTGTAAAGATAGCATTCTGATAGAACAATTGGGTCCAATATTTTATGACGAACCAATCGCAATGTGATGTAAGAGAATACCAAATCCTTACAATTTTTCGACCAAGTCACTTCACTGCCAAATTAAGATTTGCAGAACTTGAAAATAGTTAATCTTCAGATCAGACTCACCTAGTCGTATCAAAATCAATATCATACATTCAGAGCATATGTCTTTACATTGTAAATGTACAGTATGTTCATAGACACGCACACGCCATATTTGTTCATTTTGCTGTCTCTTTCAACTTCTGGCGTTTCTGTTCTGTCGGCAACCCCGTGCATTAGTACTAGAATGTGGTTTTCTGTCTTGGAGAAGCGTTGTTTTAGTTACAGCGACATGCAACCTGCTGGCATCCTGTTCCGAGAGGTACTAGTCTCCATGAAAGAAATGCAGATTCTTTGTAGTGGTGGGGGAAGTATGAGTGTGCGCGGTATAGCCAGTTTGCCTAAATATGAGACGTAGAGCAATATCCAATATATATATAAGGAATAGTCGCCTTTGTGTATGAAAGAGAAATATCTTTTCCAACAGCCAGTAAAATGGTTCTGTGCTAGATCATGATTTTTCTCTGTGTGCAGATCCACGCAGAGCTAGCGTGAATAGAGTTGACAGTTGTTATGTTGGAAAACATTTCGAGCTATCTGCATTCTTTCGTAGGGACTCACTAAAGCTATCCCCAGAACAGTACGAGTTGGCTAAGCTGGAGAAAACCAGGCTTTGACGCAGAACGCAGAGGTAAAGTCAGGATCACTTGGAAGCTTTCTCATTTGTCCTATCGGGTTATGGTTTGCACCAAAATGTTTAGTAACTAGGAAAACGCTAAAGTCCCGCCGCGTTGATGGATGAGCGTTTTTGTAAGTTTTTAGTTTGTTTAGGACCACTTTTCCTTTGCAAGGGCTTGTTTGAATGCATTGTTGGTGATTGTCGTCAAGTTTCTATTGTTTACTTGTTAATTGTTAGCATAAACCAGTCGAAAAAAACTCATATTAAATTAAACTTTATTTCTATGATTCCTGGCTATTTTTCAACTTTTTCTTTAAAAAAGCAATACACACCATTACTTTAAGGGTCCAGAAAAATATGAACTTTGTAGCCCACCCTTTGTCAGAATCCCCAAAGTCACGAAATATGCCAAAAAAATAAAAAAAAAAAAGTCGTAAAAGTAGAATTCAGAGAAATATTTCTTCGTTGTCCCCAAAAACGTGGAAGTCAAATTAAAGTTTTCGAAGGTCTCCAAAAAATTCATCGAAATTTGGAGTATGGGTTTGCCAAATGTGTTCAACACACAAAAATAAAAAAAAAAAAAACAAAAAAAAAACAAAAAAAAAAATCGTAAATTGCGATTTTATGAGAAATAATTTTTCATATCAAAAAAATGATGGCGTTCTAAGTTAAAAGTTTTTAAAAGGTCTCCAAAAAAATTTATGCAATTGGAGTTTTTAGCGGGAATGTTTCCCCCCCAAAAAAACAAAAAAAAAAGAAAACGAAAGAACGTAAAATTGCTTTTTTCAAGAGAAATAATTTTTTGTCGTTTTTCCTTTACGGTGCTTTTCTAAGTTCGAGTTTTCGAGGTCTCCATAAAATTTCATCGAATGGGAGTACTTTTTTAGCCAAAATCGGGGTTCACAGACACACAAAAAAAAAAAAAAACAAAAAAAAAAAACAAAACATTCCGGATTTTTTCTCCGGTAGTAAAAAAGGAACTTCGCTCGCTCGCTACGCTCGGGACGCTCATCCAATAAAGTGTAATAGGTGGATTTTATTTTTATTTATTTTTTCAGTCAAACCTATCAGTTAAAAAAAGATTTACAAAAGGGGGACAACTAAATAAATCTACTTTAAAAGTGCAGAAAAAACAATAAACACATTTTTGAAATATTTGAAAAGACTTTTCAAAAAACATGCATTTAAAAAAAATAATTTGGAACAAATAAAAAAATATATTTTTAGCATTTAAATGAATGAATAAATATAAAAAAGGGTGTAGAATGAAAAAAAAAAAAAAAAAAAAAAAAAAGAAAGAAAGAAAGAAAGAAAGAAAAAAAGAAAGAAAGAAAGAAAGAAAGAAAGAAAGAAAGAAAGAAGAAAAAAAGAAAGAAAAAAAACATTAAAAAAGAAAAACGAAAATAAAAAAACGATTTTTGATTTTAATTAGACGTTTTTCCCCCCCCCACGATATAGGTTTGCCAAAAAACAAACAGCAAAACAGGGGGTATAAAAAAAAACTTATCGCGGAAGAAACCACCGAACACGGGAAATCTTATTCTTGTGATCAATCTCATTTTTGTGTTCAAATTCTGATAACATTTTAGTCAAAAAAAAATCTGGACTCCGATAATATAATTATATAAGATATATAATTTTTTAAATTGTTCATGTCAAACTGATAACAGCAGTGATAACAGGACACCTAACTCAAGTTTGAAAGCTCCATCAGTGGGCGGCAACCAGACACTAGGCAGAAAAAATATAATTGAAAATTACAATTGTTTATATCATAAATCAAATGCAATAAGAACAAACAAGAGAGAAAAGCAAAAATCATTAACAAGAACTTCATTGAAGGAAATTAACATTTACACAAATACACAGACAATACCCTACAAATAAAAAATAGTAAAAATCAATTCTTTGCTGATTGATCATTATCATTGCTTCATTTTACTTTTAAATTGTACAAATTCCTAGCATCAGTAAACTGGTTTATAATATCATAAGAATTTGAATTCCAAAGGATACGCCTCTGTACATAAATGACTTTCTAAATGCTTAAGAATTTAATCTAGGAATTTCAATGAGTTTATTAAAGTAGAGATTTCTATCACGATCAACAATTTTTAAAATATTTGTAGAATACCTAAAAAAACATACCTTCAATACTTTGTATGTATTTACCAGCACGCTATACTTCATCCTCTCCTCAATCGTTGAAAACAATTCAGACTGCAAATCTTGGGCTCAAGGGAAATGAATACCAACAGATGGTCAATTCTCGTCTGGAGTGTACCAACATTACTAAGTAGAAGCGGTCTTACGGCCCAAAACCAAAGCAATAATCAATAACAGAGTGAATATAAGAATCTACAAGTAAACCTCAAAATTCTCTCAGGTTACAAACCTCTTCATTCTAATTAGAAGTAATTCCAATTACTGATGATACTTTAATTACACACATATTCATAATGTTTCTTAAATTTAAAATACAATCTAAGAAAAACTCCAAGATATTTAAAATTCATAACTCTAGAAATTAATTTACCATTACAATTTAACCTCAAATGAATATCATTCACTGCTTCTATCATTAGCTCTTATAAAAAATCATAAAATTGTTTTGCTATACTTAATATCAAGTTCCTGAGTTTTAAACCAATCATCCATCCTCTTTAGAACTTCTTGAAGAACGTCTTACGATCTCTTCGACATCCACACCTTCTAAATAAAAGACCAAGTCATCAGAATTATAAGATATAATTGATGCCTTCCCCATTATAAGTAGATATATCATCTATATAAAGAATAAATACCCAGCGGTGTCTAAGTATTGACCTTGGGTACTCCACAAAATTATATGAATACTTTTGAAACTTATATCTTTGCAGATTTATAAACATTTCTATTTAAAAAAATAAGCCGCCAAAATTGATAACAAATAAGGACTTACGCTTATACCTGTTTTTACTTTTATAAAAAAGGTAAAAAAGGTACTGAATCAAAGCTTGACTAAGATCAACAAAGACAGCTCCAACCTTACATTTACGTTTACTCAATCCTTTATAGATAAAATCGGTAAATGCTTAGGAAGGGCCACTTTGCGTTGACAATACCTTTCTGAAACCAGGATCGGTGTTCCACTAACCCTTCAGATGCTCCACTTCATGTAATAACCTCTTGTGGCAAAATATTTCAATAAGTTTCCCTACAATTGGAAGAGTGATATATGTCGATAAGAATTCCTATCACTCTTTTTACCTTTTACATTATAAATAGGGCGTTTACACTAGTCAATTCAGCTTTGTGTTGGGAAATCACCTACAAGAAAGAAATGGGAAATTAGAACGCTAAAATCCGAATATTGATGCGCATTCTAAATACTATTGCATGAATCTCTTGAATTGTTGCGAGAGCTCTAATTTCTAAGGCGTTTAATGGCTGATAATGACTTCTTCATTAGTTCATTTGTATGCGGGATGAGTCCTCTGATTTTTCCTTCGCTCTATTAAATCTTTAAACTACCAATTTCACTGGAAAAATCTACATCGTTCACACAAAACTTTTTTGTAACAAACAGCAACCCATAGTCTGATCTAGACGTGTAGGATACCCCCTTCTCTGTCAACGAGGCTATGCTACACTCTTTTTTTCTTTGTTACCGTCAATTTACTATAAACTGACCATAAAGATTTGAAGAAGAAAATCATTATCAAAAAGAAAGACTTAAAATGCTCACCGCTTAGAAAACGAACTGATTAATTTTACCTTATTTCTAACTTTCTTGTATTCCTCCAACGTTGAAGGCCGTCTAAAAATTCTGAATTCTTTGGCTATAGATTGGTCTCTCCTATGCAGGGATTCCTAATCTCTGCCTGTTAACATGGGGCTAGGCTGGCTTACCTGTAACTCTAATTTCAAGGGGTCTGAATGCTCATTTAGAGGTTCTACGGACTACTTTTAACAAACATTTCTAATTTTCATCTGCAATTACCATCATACCAATTTGGTTAAGGGGACCACTTAAGATATTTCCTTCATCTACTTGCTCACAATCATCATTCTTTTATAATTTTCTAGTATTTTTTTCTACAAATTTTTGGGAAGAAATCTTTGCTTATAATCTTACAAAAACACAAAAAATAATTCATGATCACTAATCCTACACTTATAAATACCTGACTGAATAATATTTTCATTGTGATTTGCATAACCATGATCAATTCAAAGTAGCTGACCTATTATTAACCCTAGTAAAGACTTTTATCAATTGTACCATATCCATGTCGATCCTAGTTGAGAAATTTGAAAATTATTTAATGGTTAATGTCTTCTTACTCAAATCAAGTTGAAATCACCTAGAAAAAAACAATTCATTTGCTTCCAATTTTAAATTATTTACTAAACTATCAAAAACAATCTGAAAATTCTTCTAAATTTTGCTGTGGAGCTTTATATAACTGCTTGTAAAAATCATTGGCTTTACATCGGAAGCCAGAATTAACTGCTGCAACTCAACATCTATCGGAAATTTAAACTTTACACTCAATTACCATTTAGACATTGAACTTCTCAGCAATATAAATAAAACTAAACCCCCCCCTACCTTTTCACGATTCAAATCTTAGCATTCTATAATTGTCAACAGAAATAAAACCGTCTGGAACAGACTCATCTATATAATATGTTTCACAGAAGCAAATATATCAAAATTATACGTGTCAAGGAATAACTCCAAACTGATCTATATAATTACCAATTACGATATGAGATGTCCACAAGCTTCATTCCTTTTGGCCAATTATAGCTAACCTTTAGCCAACATCATATCATACTGTTGAGGCGTCTTTATCGACATCGTGATTAAAAAAGATTTGTCATGTGAATGCGTCATTTGTACATTAAAGAGGGAAATAAACAATTCCTACAATACCATCTCGGCGAAAACTCTTCTTGTGTCGATTCTTCAGTTCTAGGTGCCACATCTTGAACGCCACATTGAAGGCACTTGCTGCTATTATAACGATTATAACTTATACATTCCCATGGTCCAAGATTGAATCGAATGTTATTGCTCATTATACCATACCCGATGGAAAATATCTTCACCATACCGAGCACTCTAGGCGTATAGTTTTATTGTTCTTTTTCAAATTACAAACGGTACAACGTTTAATACTGGTTTAGCCATAGAATGAAGAATGTAATGTTATAATCGAAAGAATATAAATCAAATTCCCTAGGCCTAATTCTGCTGTCAGAAAAGTAAACAATAATATTTTGAAGTTTGTTTAATTAACAAGCGAACGTCCCAATTGATTTTTTGACAGAAAATCAAAAGTTAAAACCTTTTTTAAATATTTACTTCATAAAAAAAAACTTTATGATACAAATTTGGCTTCACAATGATACTTCAAAATAAGGGAAGGATTTTAATGTCAACGAACTCAAAAATTACTAAATAAATATGATTATTTCTTGAGTATTTAAGCCTAAAGCTTGTAAGGTACACAATGATGAAGACGTTAACACAAATCTAAATATGTTTAAATTCCTATAAAGATATTAAATTAAATTAAATGTATTTTCTCACCGCACACACTGAAACTCTAAATAACCTTATTGCGACAAAATCACTATCTGAAAACCTTTGAATGCTTACAAATTCAGATTAAAACACAGGAGTGATTTTTTGGGTGACAGGTTAGTAAGAATACCACAATCAAGGCACATTTTCCAAATACTGCTCACTTGTCTTATTAACTGACCGTAAATATGACACCAAACTGTTAATTTGTAGTAATTTTCAAATTTTGTGTAAGAGCCAATTATTTAAAATTTCAAAATCGGCTTTGATTTGTGAACAGACTCCCAAAAATGCAGATTTTTTGGATGAAAATTAACGGTCAAAAAGCGGTACGTTCTATATGTGAAATTAGCTGGATTTGACGATCGAACGGTTTTTTAAATAGGCATTTAACATTGTAAAAAAAAGTTGGCCCGAGCTTGGCAAACAGTCTTAAGTTGTCGAACTTTGTATTTGAGCGTAATCAGACGTCAGATACTCATTACAATGGTTTTCACTTTTACGTTCAGTAAATCTAGCAGATATAAGAAAGTATAGACATAGCGTTCGCCCGATACCATGAACTTATTTTTATTTTATAAGTTGCCAATTAACTTGCTTTTAATTAAACTTTAAAGAATGTCATAAAGGATCATGTGTCCCAAGTTACAAAATGTCGCACTGACTACGGCCACTACTTATAAATACTAGACATACTAACTGTGCGCTAGCATAATTTAATACACTGAAAATTAGTATGGTAGTGATACAGGAACTAATGAATGAGATTAGGACTAGTACGAATTTTTCAAACACTGGAACACCAAAACGCTTTAATCACAGTTCTACCCTAGACTGGATAACTTTGTAAGATGAACTCACTGGATTGATTAAAGATCGAGCTTTGAACTTATTGACTTTAAAAACAATACATCTCCCGTATTTGTCTCTATTTTCAGCTTTAATTACTAAGTTCATTCTTAGTACTCTACAAGACAATCTAAAAGCAGCAGAAGTCAACACAATTAAATCAGCCTAACAAAATTAATTCTATTCGGTGGTTTGCAACATTGCTGTTAAAGTTCCGTCTTAAGATAAACTAACCTCAAAACTCAAGCTTTCTACCGTGTTTGCGAAGTGCAGATGTGCTACGCGGGTGAACCATCAATTGGAGCTGTATTCATTCCAATGTTGAGCGCCAGACAAGAAGCGTCGTCGATACAACCAGACGGCTTTATCACTCTACTCGTGGGCGCAGTTCAGGAAATGGGTTTTATTATCGTAGGGCAATATCAACGGAAGTCATTAAATAGTACACTAATATAAGAACCTTGGCTCTCTTCAGGGTAAGAACTCTGAAATATCGTGCGAGTTCTGAGGATAGCTTGTATTTCCGAGTATTGTGGCTGTTAGTGATGTGGTTCTATCCAAGTATTCGCGAAAGGCCAAGAAAAAATCAAACTCAATCAGGATTGTTGATGGCGAGACTCGATCTGAAAACCCGAGCTCGAAAAGTAAACTGATCCACCTCTATCGTTGACATAACTAAAGTCGTATTGTACTAAATTCACGAAAGAAAACTCTAAAGTGCGTGAAGACAAAAAGCCTCCGAAGTCAATCAAAATAAATCAATGTTTTAACGATAACATTTTGAAAATAGGTGAATTTGCGAATGAGACATTAATAGCACTGTGGCTGTTTGGATGGGGCGGGGTATTGTGATACCTGCCTTTTCGCTTCCAATTGTTTACTATCTAATATTTCAATAGTTTCTATAGTCGAAAACATAAGTTACATAAGGTCCGTAATTAACTACGCAGATTGATTCATTTACTCAGTCTCTGATTCATTATATTCATACCAAGTGACGTCAACTACTACTAGTACACACCAACATTTTTACCTTTGCTAGATAGAAACGTTTGTCAAACACAATTGTCACAATGCAGTACGTGGGAAACCAGAAGACTAGTGTAGTGTTATTCAAGCCGGCGCGGAGTTCGACTGCAGATGGTGAAGATATTTCGCGTCTTGAGCTCTGTGCCATCTGCAACAGCTCCACGAGATTCTGTAAGGATAGTGGTCTAAGCCGACTATACGGAAGGCTTGGCTACCGAACTGACTTTTATTAGAAAACTTGTAAAGTGCGGTGAAAGTGATGTGTTTGAAAACTATTACGTTGAAATGTGATCACGAACAATAATTTTGTATTATATTTTACTTTGATAGCGAGAGAGTGTGCGTAAGGGTGGGCCGAATTTATTTTTTAAGTCGTAATACCGCGGAAAAGTTGCGAATTGTGGAGACTAAAAAAAAAAATCGTCCATATTTTCCGGTCGCGCATGTGCTCTAAAGTTTTCCAAAATTTGGAAAAATTGGATTTTTTAAAGTTGTAATACCGCGGAAAAGTTTCGAATTGGGAAGACTAAAAAGGGTTAAAAAATTAAAAAATGGGTTTATATCTTCCGGTCGCGCATGTGCTCTAAAGTTTAAAAATTTTTGAAAAATTCACATTTTTACGATAATTTTTAATAATTTTAACATAGAAGAAAATTGAAAATTTGAATCATTCGAGCTATTACATTCGGGAAGAGGCTAATTTAAAAATGTTAAAAATTATCGTAAAAATGTGAATTTCTCAAAATTTTGGAAAAGTTTAGAGCACATGCGCGACCGGAAGATATGAACCGATTTTTTTAATTTAAAAAAAAATTAGTCTCCACAATTAGCAAATTTTCCGCGGTATTACGACTTTTTTTTAAAAAAATGTTGTTTTTCGGCCCACCCTAGTGTGCGTGCTTCTTCTGATACGATCTACCTATTAAAAGTAACTAGGAAAACGCTATTAAGTCCCGTCGCGTTGTTGAGCGAGCACCGGTACGTGCAACACGACCCGAGTACGACATTCCCATAATGTTACATACCAATAAGTCTTTAAGGTCTTGAACGATTTAGCTGAAAATTGGTAAAATAGGAGAGAATGGATAAAATCCACCACCATCTAGAGGACCTTGACATCATTTATTTGGGAAAACTATTTTAACTCTTTGATAACAAATAATAAACTGCTTCCTCGATAGAATTTTGATTACTTCTAGGTGGCAGTGCATAGTGACCAGAATTCTCGTGCGACTTTTCGTTGCCATGGTAACGTTACTTTTGTAAAAATGTAATTTCTATCTACACTACTTATAAGGTCTTGACCGATCTAGCTGAAAATTTGTAAAATTGGTGAGAATGTTGTACTTATTGACCCTGCAAAATTTCATAACGATCGGAACATTTTTTTTATTATTATTTATTTATTTATTTTTATTTTTTATAACCAACGATCGGATTTTGTTCAAAAACTATACAGCAACCCGCATAGGTGGTATGTACATGTGTACAAAATTTCAGGTCGATCAGAGAAACGGTGCGACCTGTACCGAAGCAGTAACAGAAAAAAAAACAGACTTTCGAGCCATAAGAGTCAAGTGGAGACAGACGCTCGCTCAATTAACTAGAAAAACGCTCAGTTGGACGCGTTGTTGAGCGAGCACCGGTACGTGCAACATGACCCGAGTACGACATTCCCATAAGGCTCACCACACAGTGTAGGCCTAACTGGATATTGACATTGTACACTAACTATATACTATTCCAATATCTTTGCATTGTACTTATTCACGTCATGCCTTCTAAAGTATATCTTTGTATCTTCACTGCCTCCTTCATTTTTTAACATCATTTTTCGAATTATGATTACCAATAAGTCTTTAAGGTCTTGACCGACTAAGCTGAAAATTAGGAAAATAGTAGATAATGTTGTACTTATTGACCCTGCAAAATTTCATAACGATCGGTACATTTTAATTTTTTAATTTTTAATTTTTTAATTTTTTAATTTTTTAATTTTTAATTTTTAATTTTTTATAACCAACGATCGGATTTTGTTCAAAAACTATACAGCAACCCGCCTAGGTGGTATGTACATGTGTGCAAAAATTTCAGGTCGATCAGAGAAACGGTGCGACCTGTATCGAAGCAGTAAAAAAAAAAAAAAATCAGACATTCGAGCCATAAGAGTCAAGTGGAGACGCTCGCTACGCTCGCTCAATAAATGATAAAGATACTATGAACTCAAAACGACAGATTGTCGATCGATAGTGACAACATAGTAAATTGAATAAATCATTCTAAAACTTATTGATCGACATTGACAATCGTACTAAATAGACTCTCTGTGATAACATTCGTTCAGGGACACGCAAACATGTTATACTATTGCGCTGCGTACGAGTTTTTCTAATTACAAAGTTGTCACTGTCAATCGACAACTTTCGTATTGAGTTGGTTACAAACTAAAATTACACCAGACAAAGAAATTATACGAGAAACGAAAGGAATGTAAAATTAATTTGGAACAGGTGAGAACGCGCTTTTTTGCTTTTTTAATTATTTATTTTGGTAGGTCCTTCTACAAAATTTTAATTTAAAACAAAAAAATGCAATCGGTCTCATCTTCATGGTTGTGTTTGGGCATTGATCTATGCTTCTTAAAGAGTGGTCGTGTGCAACTAACGAATCGTTTAAGTTGGTGTGTTATATATCGCGTGACTGAGACAGTTGCCAGGATTGCGTTTTGTTTTGCCTTCTTTTATAGTCCAAAAGAGTTTTTCTTTATTTCTTTTCAAAGTCAGGCGGGAAGAAAAGGCGGGATCATTTCTATTTTAAGCCAGTGATTTTGCTTTCAGATAAAGTTAACAAACTAAAATAAAACATTGATTTAAGCCGTTTTGTTTTATCCTGATAAGGTAGCATAATATTAACAAGTTTTCCAAACACGCCCCATGGGGTTGATTGTACCTTTGAGGAGATAAAACACAACATGGAAAGGTTGGAAAATGGTTTTGGAAACTAGCCCTGGTGTCTAGAAAAGATAGCGATACACAGCACATAAAGTTTAGGCGGATGTAGTCGACAGAATGCGATTTTTTTTTCTAAAAGAAAAAATAAAAGTAAAATTAAGTAATTTGGGTTCAAAAAGTGTTTATTGTTTGAACATTTTGTTTATAATATTCATATTCCATTCTGAATCTTTCACTCACGCCACGACACAAAACGAACCCACAATGTTCCCTAGTAGGCAGCGAAGCTCTCCATCTAATTAAGCATCACTTTTCAGTCCATTCGTCCGACCATCAGTGCATGCGCGTATCACGTCCTACGATAACAACCGAACGTGTCTTCGAGTGACATGTATTTTCTTGTTACCATTTTCTTCAGCAACGATGATTGAGTGTTTTTGGTGACATGCTGCGAGTTAGGGTCTAGCGCATAAGAATGTTTGGTTATTTTTAACTCGGCACCTCCACCAAAAGAGTGCTCAACGTTGGTAAAATCCATGCTTCTTTGATTGTCAAAAGCAAAATTGAAGGGACTATTGAGGTGGAACACTTATTTAACTTATTTTAATTTTGTATTTGTATTCAAGTATAGGAATACAACAACCAGTTGCGAGAAAACGGTAACAATATTTATGTTGCAGTTGTAGGACATAGTGGTAACTGAGATCGTGACGCAGTTTTAGGTTATATTCGAATCCTCATTTACAAGAAAATATTGGCAGTTTATGATTTTTCTGTGCTCAGCCGTTTGTTATCAGTCAATGACAAAAAACACCATTTGAAAAGAGTAATTTAAAATGTAATCTAGGGCGACGGTCGTTCGCCCGCAGCCAAGCGCACGCGACTGCTAGTAGGCGATGATAACTCGACCCTGTTTACTCCTACCCGAGTTGGGGGATTTTCAGCTATCTGCACACGCCGCCCCGAAAGATTTACAATCTTGAAACTCGGTATATGACCTGATATGTATGGTCCATGACATACCAAAAAAAAAAAAATCAGCCCGATCCGATAACCCGTTCTGTGTTAAAAAAGTGCGTAAAAATCGACGAAAATCTTTCGCCTGGCTGGTTGGTTGGTTGGTTGGGGGGGGGGGGGGATTCTGCCAGAGAGGAAAAAGAGCCTACAGTGAAAACGGTACATCTTAGAACTATGAAACTTGGACCACACTTAGATGTACCTCAGACTCACATACTTCCGCCAAGAGACAAACAATATTCCACCCCCAACACCCCCTAAATCATCCCCTAAAATTAAAATAATTCATACCTCTAACCCAAAATTGAATTTTTAATCAAATTAGTAATTAAAATTATGTTCCCATGTGTTTTAACCTAATCGGCCTATTCTCATTATATAAACCACATTTTGTTAACCCCCATCCCTTATAGTTTATATTGTTTTTACCTTGATTTCCAGCATTCACCACGAAGGCACCTAATGAGTTATCATCATGAAATTTGACATGTTGGTACATAATAATATGAAAAATAATTCGCCGAGAGGCAAGCGATATTCCACCCCCAACCCCCCCTAAAATTGGAATAATTCATAGCTCTAATTTAAAATTGATGTTTTATCCAAATTAGTTATTAAAATTATGTTTTAATGTGTTTTAACCGAATCGGCCTATTCTCATTTCCCAAATCCCATTTTTCAACAACCATCCATTATAGTTTATATTATTTTTACCTTGATTTCCAGCATTCACCATGAAGGCACCTAATGAGTTATCAGCATGAAATTTGGCATGATGGTACATACTAATATGAAAAATAATTCGCCGAGAGACAAGCGATATTCCACCCCAACACCCCCTAAATAAACCCCTAAAATTGGAAAAATTCATAGCTCTAACCCAAAATTGAATTTTTATTCAAGTAAGTTAATGATGTTTTAATGTGTTTTAACCCAATCGGCCTATTCTCATTTCCTAAAACACATTTTTTCAACCCCCATCCCCAATTATTTATGTTATTTTTACCTTGATTTCCAGCATTCACCATGATGGCCCCGAATGAGTTATCAGCATGAAATTTGGCATGATGGTACATAATAATATGAAACATAATAATCCGCCAGGAGGCAAGCGATATTTCACCCCCACTGTTCCCTACCACCCTTAACTTTGGGAAAAACTTTAGGTCGTATTTAATACAATTTTAATATTTTAATTGCTGATTAAAATTATGCGTCAATGTGTTATATTCTGGTCAACAAATCATTCACACAAACAACCAAGACGACTTTAACCATAGGAAATTTAATAAAAACATTGTATATTGCCAACTACAGATTGTAAACAAAAACAAAAGATGGTAGCTTTTGTTTCTAGACAATGTGTTTTAAAAGGCACTGCATCCACCTTTACACGTATTTCACGTATTTCACGCCTTGATATGATACAAACAAACAACAAAAATATGTGATATCCCCCCAAAATACAAAAATTTGTAAAAAAAAAAAAAAAAAAACGGCAGCCAAGCTCTCCTTCCAAAGTCTTCGGCTGTGAATGCTGTGAGATATAGAAGTTGAGCCAAGCATTTCATTCTTTCTCCCTAGTTTCGCATTGAAAAGAAGTAAGATCATTTCGCCTGTAACGAGCGCCAAGCCAACCATTTTCGTGGCAAAAAAAGTAAAAATTTTAAACTCAAAATCATAAAAAATTACTTGGCTATTGATTTTGGTACGAGGACTCTAAAAAGTCAATAGCCAAGTAATTTTTTTTATGATTTTGAGTTTAAAATTTTTACTTTTTTTAGCACGAAAATGCGAAATTGGCGCTCGTCAACAGGCGAAATGATCTTACTTCTTTTCAATGCGAAACTAGGGAGAAAGAATGAAATGCTTGGCTCAACTTCTATATCTCACAGCATTTACAGCCGATGACTTTGGAAGGAGAGCTTGGCTGCCGTTTTTTTTTTTTTTTTTTACAAATTTTTGTATTTTGGGGGATTTATTTCTACATAAACCATTACACCGTTGCCACAATGTTATAGCATCAATTCACCGTCTCTCGGAGAATAACTGCAAAGATTTGCATATGCATCAAAATATTAATATTCTATTAGGAAAAAGTCGCTTGATAGAAACTCCCTGTACCATTTAATATATAAAAACTTCAAGAAAAAAGAGTAGAAAATTCTTGCATTTAATTTCCAAATAAAAGGGTGAACACCCTTAAGATTAATTGTCTGAAAACATGTTAAACGAATGTAAAATATCCCAGAGATAAAACTTTAAATCATCGCCGTCTTTATTAATTAATCAATAATTTGGTTTGAAGATGGTCTCTTGGCAAAAGAACCTTGGTAAACGAGATCCCACACATAACAAAAACTTGTAAAAAAAAAACAGCCAAACCTTACACAATCAAAAGAAATAATATCTAAAATAAACTGCCAAGCTTATGTACCCTCCTACATTTTCTCAATCTTAATACATAAATTCATTTTATTTGCTACTATTGTTTTAAATAATGTAAAAGTTCGTGCAAACTTTTTTTGCCAAGCTTTGCAAGGATGCAGTCACAGGGCAAAGTGAATTTATGTATTAAGATTGAGAAAATGTAGGAGGGTACAAAAGCTTGGCATATTTTTAGATCTCATTTCTTTTGATTGTGTTAGGTATAGCTGTTTTTTTACAAGTTTTTGTTATGTGTGGGATCTCATTACTTTTTCAAGTTTCATTCCAAAATTATTTGTTAAAATATAATAATTTTACCAAAGATAACCAATTAACAATAGATTGTAAAATATCTAGTGGCCCAAAGACTTGCTTTTTGCAAACAATGTAGGTGATCATTGTCAAGTAACTATAGTTACTTGTTGATTATATTCTTGTAAAAGGTTTATATTGAAACCTTTATTTGGAATCCTTCTAGCTAACTTTTTCAACTTTTTCTTTCAAAAGGCACTATATCACTATTACCTTAAGGTCCATGTAAAATATGAAAGTTGTAGCCCCACTCATTTGGTCAGAATCGCTGGCCAATTGAAACTGACGAATTAGATAGAAGTAGGAGTAGTAGTAGTAGTAGTAGTAGTAGTAGTAGCCAGTAGTTACTCCTTAAAGTGATTTTGAGCATGTTTTAAGCCATTTTTTCACCAAGAAGGAATGCTCGTACCCCAACCAAATTTGGCATGTGTTGTCACTAATCTAAATCCCCTCGATTTTAATAGTTTTCAAGTTCACATCACATTTTATGACGGCTGGGTAACACGTTGAAATCACCCCAACTCTGCTTGTTGAATAAGGTGCCCGAGTGTGTAGCGCGCCACGGCTTGGCTGCGGCGCCCTAACGGGCACCTAGATAACAAATCAACTCATTTTTAAAAATAAAAACTAATTACAGCAACAAATTATGTTGGTGGTTTTTAAAATAGTTCAAAGTATAATATCGTATTTTGTTCTTGATGTATGTATTTATTTTCAGATCCCCAACGTAATATATCGCAATGGCAAGAAAAAGCGCTTTATTATATCTGTGCCAAGTGGTTCTTAGGTTGTTCGGAACACTGTCTGCAATGTGGCCGTCGTCCATAGCTTAGCAAATGTCGTGCAGAAAAATATCGCCCCAATAACGAACTATATTTCGCGTTGTTGCCAGGGAATTGCATCTAGATAACATCACGTAACTGAAAGGATAATTTATCTCTCTAGCATTTCAAGCAAGTCTTCTCGAAATAAATCGCCCAGTTGTGACATGTACTTGAAGTCGAAGTTACTAGGAGTAAATAATACGATCCCTGGTGTGCTTTTAATATTAGTAAGTAGTGGTCGGGTGTGTTCTTTGGTTTTCAAATAAAGTTGAGTCAAAAGTAATTTAACAACGTTTTGAACACTAGGAAGCTTCGCAAACGCTTTTTCAGGCGCGTTGTTGGATGAGCGTAATTGGTGCATTGAGCTGCCATGTGTTATGCGGATTTTGTTCTGTGCAAAATCATTACTATGCCGAATTTTTTTTTAATTAAATTAAATTAAATTAAAAATTAACTAAAATGTTGTAAATTTTAATTAATCGTAATTTAAAAAAAAGAAAACGATCGTAAAATTGCAATTTTCATAAGAAATAATTATTTGATTGCGCTCAAATTTAACACGAATATATCAATTCATAAAATTAAGGTTCTGTGAAAAGTCATTACAATAGGATAAAGCATGTAGGTTCAAAGAACTGTTTAAAAAAAGAAAAAAACCCGTAAAATTTCGATATTCATGACAAATAATTTTTCGATTGCGCTCAAATTTCACACGAATATCTTAATTCATAAAATAAAGGTTCTGTGAAAAAATCATTAAAATCGGATAAAGCATGTAGGTGTGAAAAGTCGAAGTAATTTTTTAAAAATCGAAAAAAATCGTAAAATTGCGATTTTCAAAAAAAGAAAAAAAAATCCGATTGCGCTCAAAAACGTGGGAGTTCTAAGTTCAGAGATTTAGAAGGCCTCCAGAAAATTTCATCGCAATTGGAGTATCGGTTTAGCCGGAATCGTGCTGACAAACACACAAAAATACAGAAAAAAGGAGAAAAAAACATTCCGGATTTTTTTCTCCAGTGTAGTGAAATGGAATCTTCGCTTCGCTCGCTACGCTCATCCAATGATTGTCGGATATCTGAAATCGGTAGGCCTGTATTATAATGTACAGAATTTGTCAACTAGTTTAGATTTAATTTTAATTTTATTACTGAAATAATAACATTCGGCTAGCTACATTGTTTGAGATTGATTTTGTTCAAAGATTGCAAAACAACCAAAATTGGGGTTAAATTATTGTTGTTTAATATGCATGTTATACTGTAACCTAACTGTTGTTTGTGGTATATCAATCTAAGGATTCTTCTATCCCTTATCACTTCCTTGATCCGCATCGTAATGGCACACTTACAACGAGGAAAACTTTATCCATCGTATTCGTCGATTTTGCCGAAAATTTGGTGACAATTGAACGAGAAAAACACAGGTCCGTTTCTTGTACGTTTTGTTTTGTAATTTTTTTTGTAAATATAAAAAATTCTACCTTTAATAGCTCAAGGTGAATTCACGCCCTTCCTTGGTTTCCCTATCTTCCTTGACACTGGAATACCTAAGTTCGAGACCCAGCCCCAACCTATTTCTGAGGTATCTGTCATGCCCGCAACCTTTCTACCTAGGTTGCATGCAGTTATTTTTATTTAACTTTGCATATGCATCTGACATTTTAATCTTATAACAATAAAGGCTACCTCATTTTCTCGTTTCTTATAAACAACGGTAGTGTATTATCGTTACGTTTGCAAAGACGTTACAACTTACAATGAAGGGAATGCATTTCAATTCAAAATCATAATATAATCGTATAAAGTAGGTTATTCCATTTCGCTGCAAGTGGCGTTTCTTGAGTGCACATGTATACTGTTTTCTAGGTGGACCTGTCACAGTTAAGTGTTATATAAGTGCATGCTGATCCGCGAGAAGCGACGCGCGCAGGATTTATGTGTGGCAAGAAAGCCACTTTATTAACGTTACGTTGGAAGCAGAATGCATTAAATACTAAGAGACTTTACCTGTAGCGTTCTATCCGGGAAGAATAAACATGAAAGTTTGATAAACTTTCTAAGACTGTATCCCAGAACCTAGACTACGTACATTTCAGGTTAGGAAGCAAAGTTCATGTTATACCTTTCTAAAATTTTATGTTTTCATTCGAACATTAATTTAACGCGTTTTATCTCTGTCGTCTCAATAAGACTAGAACTATTGAGTTTTAATAATTTAATATTTAGTTGATACATTTAAAAAAACATGACGCGTGCAAATAAAATTTATTGTAATGTAAATTGTAATTATAATGTGGACTCAATTTTCTTTAATAAGCAATGACAATATACACGGATCAATATATAACAATATCTGCTTGAACTACGTTTTGAAGATATCACTAAAATCATTATGATTTCTCTAAAATTTACCGATGCAAAGTACTGACGGGTTTTATGATGTGTTAATGAATAATTTTGATGATAAAATACAATGTTGCTGATCAATTATCACCAAACATTCTACCGAAATCACCATCATACTGGTACGAAATATACAGTAGAACCTAATGATATCATAAAAGTATTCACTGACATGTTCAAGCAACGAATGTTATTAAATGTAATATACCTACATAGTAATAGACAAAAAGGTCGTAAACGAATAATTAGAAAAGAGACAGCACAGAGTTACTTGGTACAGAGCCATTGGACCCGGATCTTATTCAAGATTTTTTGGATGAGCGTAGCGAGCGAAGCGAAGATTCCATTTCACTACACTGGAGAAAAAAATCCGGAATGTTTTTTTTTTTTCTTTCTTTTTTTTGTATTTTTGTGTGTCTGTGAACACGATTCCGGCTAAACCAATACTTCAATTGCAATGAAATTTTATGGAGGTCTATGAAATCTCTGAACGAAGAACTGCACGGAGGGAAAAATCGATCGAAAAATTATTTCTCATGAAAATCGCAATTTTACGATTTTTTTCGATTTTAAAACAAATTCTAAGACTTATAACATCTACATGCTTTATCCGATTGTAACGATTTTTTCACAGAACCTTAATTTTATGAATTAATATATTCGTGTGAAATTTGAGCGCAATCAAAAAATCATTTCTCATGATAATCGCAATTTTACGATTTTTTTCAATTTTTAACATTTCTTCGACGAATAAAACCTACATGCTTTATCCAATTGTAATGATTTTTTCACAGAACTTTGATTTTATAAATTAATATATTCGTGTGAAATTTGAGCGTAATCGAAAAATTATCTATTAAAAAAATCGCAATTTTATGCTTTTTTCGTTTAAAAAAAATTACGCTCATCCATCAACGCGGCGGGACTTAAGCGTTTTCCTAGTTAAATTTATTTTAACACCAGAACTGCTGTGAACATTATTCTAGCTCTGGTGACAATAATTCCTGGTCGGGTAGAAGTATTTTTGCATGGCGACTTTTTATCGATTCATGTCCTTATAATTGGATGAGCGTAGCGAGCGAAGCGAAGATTCCATTTCACTACACTGGAGAAAAAAATCCGGAATGTTTTTGTTTTTTCTTTTTCTTTTTTTTGTATTTTTGTGTGTCTGTGAACACGATTCCGGCTAAACCAATACTCCAATTGCGATGAAATTTTATGGAGGTCTATGAAATCTCTAAACGAAGAACTGCACGGGGGGAAAAATCGATCAAAAAATTATTTCTCATGAAAATCGCAATTTTACGATTTTTTTCGATTTTTAAAAAAATTCTTCGACTTATAACATCTACATGCTTTATTCGATTGTAATGATTTTTTCATAGAACCTTAATTTCATGAATTAATATATTCGTGTGAAATTTGAGCGCAATCAAAAAATTATTTCTTATGAAAATCGCAATTTTACGATTTTTTAAATTTTTAAAACATCCTTCGACTTATAACACCTACATGCTTTATCCGATTGTAATGATTTTTTTTACAGAACTTTGATTTTATGAATTAATATATTCGTGTTAAATTTGAGCGTAATCGAAAAATTATCTTTTTAAAAAAATCGCAATTTTACGCTTTTTTCGTTTAAAAAAAATTACGCTCATCCATCAACGCGGCGGGACTTAAGCGTTTTCCTAGTCGTAAATAATATATGATATTGTTCACGATTCATCAAGACTTGTTTATATTCACCATTTACATCAACGCTATGAATAATCCACAGCATAATACCGGAATGTAGTATATTGATATTAACCCGACGAAGATTAGAGTAATTCCTCCGAAACAGTATGTTGGTTCACGTTAGCTGTGTTAACATATGTGTTGCATTATTTCCTCTGAAGTTATTCAGCGTAATAAAGTTACGGGAACACGTACTAGTAAGTTTTGTCGTTCAGTTGAGGAAAGTTAAGAAACAATTTGAAAGTCTAGCACTCTAGAGCGTGGGATAAGCGGATTAGGAAAACTTGCTTTTCTTTGCACCCTTGACTTTCAGCTTTTCCGTATGTTTTGTAAGGGTTTGAAGTTATCCGTCTTGATTTTACTTTCTATTTACAACGCCACAAGGCACAAGGCTCGTTGGTCTTGTGGTTAGCGTATCTGCTTCCAATGCAGAAGGTCCAGGGTTCGATTCCCGCTAAAGTCAGAAGTTTTTTAACTTCTGATTTGGACTTCAGTTCATCAGTTCTTGTCTTAGGAGTTTGTAAACGGTGACTTTGGAGCCGTCCTAGCAACGAAGCACATAATAAATTTCAGAGTTGTTCTGAATCGGCCTTGTTGATTCTGGCGTTGATTCGCGGGTGTTAGCACTGTCCATACCACTGATTGCTATATTTCCTATTAAAAATATCGATCTTTGGTTGGGTATCGCTCACTCGTCGATTGCGTCGGGGCCTACATGGTCGGCTTGGTCGCTTTGATTTAAAGTCCCCCACTGAAAATCAGTTATATAACTGAGTGGGTAGACTCTAAATAAAATTTATTTATTATTTATTTATTTATTTATTTATTAGCCTTCATAACCAAAATCTTGCTATGCGTTCAGTGAAACGTATCCTACTCAGTTACATGAAAAATGTATCTACTTTATATAATACATCTTAACTTACTTCCAGCGAGATTAATTATGTTGTATTGTAGATTCTCGAAGACGGCTTTATGTTGACATGGTAAATCTGGGAGTTATCCAGCGAATTTTGATGGACAATTAGTCCACAACATAAATGGTGAAAAGAATGAAAAATATGATAAAGAATGATTTATTTTGTTTTTTGATTATGTTTTAATATTTCTAATCACCTTGGTAAAGAGATTAGTCAAAATATTTTTGCCTGTTGGCCATCAAAATATGGGAGAAAGTCCGTGATTTAACAGCTATAATCAACACACGAATTCTTGTTTTAACCCGTTTGTGATTGGTGTTTAGGTATTACTTATCGTGCGTCGAAATAACTTATTTTAATTTATTGCAGTTTTTGGTAGTTATTGATTTCTTCGTGTCATCAAATAAATTTAATTACACAATTAACAATAAGAACAGAAATCAAAATTGGCTTTACTTATTTATATGAATATTTCGAAATAAGTGTTGTTACCAAAATAATATACATTGAATGGAATTTTGATGAATCTACTAAAAGGAAAACTCCAAAGTCGTTGTTAGACGAGTGAGTGAGCCATGTATTGAGTACCCGGTAACATTCCCTTTCCTTCCCCTTCCTAAGGCTGGATCCAGCATGGGTCTTTCCCTTCCTAGCCTCTCATATAGGCTCCCCTAGAGTGTCGCATTATGGATTTACAGTTGACGCGCCCTACTACCAACTATATTCAAAACCCTATCATTTCTACAAATCAATCAATTTAAATGCAAATGTTCCCGAGTACTCAACACACACATGACTCGCTCACTCGTCTAACAACGACTTTGGAGTTTTCCTAGATAGTTGGCTAAAGCGCCTGTATACCCTAAATGTTGGAGACCCGTGTTCAAACAACGGTCGGGATAGATTTTATGTTTCTGGATTGTATTTAAAAATGATAGAACATGTTTTGAAATGCATAATATACAGTCCTATGGGAAACATAGCCAGAACCTATGAAATACGAGTAAAGATTGTAAGGTTTACTAAATCTTCCAGCGAAATGTTGGGGAACCTTGAGCGTGTAAGATTCGATACACCTTGATCCCTGCATGCACTCACCGCCTGACAAACATGATTCGCTAAAAAATGATTTTTCTTAAACAAAAACAATCGACGTTAAATTAAATCCTACACCTTTTCAGCCTGTTTTTCATTTTATTATTTCTTGAAGGTTTAAATCGCAACGTATCTTGTTGATTTTGTAAACAGTTCTCAGCTTGTTTTGGATGTCTGTTTAAAAAATTCCGAGCAATGGAGACAGCGATTCGGTGATTTTTGACGCACACACACACTCACAGAATCACAGAGGAAGAGCCGTTTGATTTGAAATTGTAAGACAGTCGCTGGCTGGCTCCCTCGTCTAACAATAGCAGACCAATTAGTTTGATTATGGATAGGTGCACAACATGTCTTACAAGTATACATTTTCTATAATCAAACCAATCAATACCGGTCTAAAAAATTGCATTTGGAATTTTGAGCTATTTCGAGGGTAAAACGTAATTATACTACCATTTTAAAACCTTGTTTATAGACAAATTAATTCGGAATAAACATTGAATGTTTTTTTGAAGTCCGTTCAAATACACCTATGTGTTTTTCCACGAAGAGACAAAATTCTAAAAAAAATATATGGTCATGAACAGTAGACGTACATTTATCAGCAAACGTTGGCATTTACTGTGACGACCTAGAATCACTACGGTGAGATTTCTGTGTGTGTGTCACGTGATGCAATGACGTCACATATCGGACTGGTCTGACAGTTTCATGATCTGCATGGATAGACCTCACATGCACATAAGAACAGCACGAAACTGTCAGCTTACACAGCTTGTTTCACCCACATTTCATAATAATAGCTACGCTGGGAATAGATCCCAGGGATTACATAGTCAATTTCACGGAGGACCTAGCCGGTAAACAATGTCCAACGGATTTCCTCTCAATCGGTTTGACATTTTGAGCTCCGTTCATAGAAATCGGATTGGGACGAGTGTACAGGTTGAGGGTAGCTGTTTGTTTGTTTGAATTGTGCTAGAACAAATAAAACAGATCTTCGCTACCTATTGTTGAATCCGAGCCAGGATACGAGTTACGAAGACAACAGGAACCTGACCTAAATCGAAATAAATAATGTCATGTCGTTCTTTATCTCGATGTCACGTAAATGGACGATGCAACATGGTGATATTTACCTTCCATTTGAACTTCATATTTCCCTTCTTAAAACAAATATGGTAAGTACAAAAAAATGCCTCGATAAACAATAATATAATCATAAGATCGTTTGTTTACACGTTGGCTGCAATGAAATTCGTTTTTTAAAACGTGTAATTTTACAGAAAAATATCTCGAGATTTTCCATTATCTTTGACGGGCATCTTCATGATTCCTGAAAACACAGACATCTCGGTTTTTCCTTGTCACTAGATAATAATTATTTACTGTTTATTTATAAAGCTCATTGCTATTTTAATAATAATAATTTCAAAATTAATTTAATACAGTTTCAAAATATATTCACGTTAATTAAAACCTTTGTCCTATAGATAAAATTGATTTACAACAAATTTAATACACCAAAATTTAAAAATGTTATAAGTTGTAGACTACAAGTTGGTGAATAAGACAATACAATAATTGTGAAACAACATCACCATTGAATTTAAAAAATAATATCTGTGATTTTGCGCTAGTTATCTGGATCCAAAGTTATTAGTATTTGCGGAATTAGCTAGTTAGTTAGTATTGTTTTAGGGCACTCAACAGTTGAGTTATCAGTGCCCATTTGCGGAAGTACTCCTACCTTTAGGTTACGACTTAAAAAATGCATTCGTCCACATGCACTTAAGGCCTGCTCGCTACATAGGGCAACCCATAACATTATCCTGATCATTCCATGTCATCCAAACTAGGTTCAATTCGAAGAGTTCTAGTAGTAGTATTTTCTACATTAT